>JACCGJ010010182.1:0-130652 GCA_013407085.1 Atriophallophorus winterbourni
AATACTTGCCAATATGTGTGACGAAGATAGCGAATTGATTTACGTTACTGATATTGAATAATGCACGGATGCATGAGTTTGTCCAGAATTCGAGGATATCGCATGTCGTAATAACAATCATGACCTCCGTTTAGATTGCCTTTAGCACCGGATAACTCCAAAGAATGGGGTGTCTGGATATGCTCCAGTTTAAAAACATCACTCCAAACTAACAGTGCCTTTAAAAAAGCAACACGCGTTCTAAATCTACTCAAACGTGTATTTGGGAAAGTTTCGCCCAAGATATTCCCAAGGATCATGAATACATACTTGAGACCAGTCATGGAATACGGTGTGCAGTCATGGTCTCCGTGGCTCAAGAGGGATGTGGAACTTATGCAGCGAATCTATCACCGCTCAACGAAACTAGTTCTCAGCATCCGAAACAAACCATATAAAGAAAGGATAGCTCAACTGAATCTGTTTGATTTTCCCTATCGACGAATCAGAGGAGACCTTATCTTACTTTACAAAACATTCCATACCCCGAACCATCCCTTACAGGATTTATTCACGCGAAGGGATACGAGGAATTATCGGACCCATGAATATGTGCTGGTCGTACCCCATTCCCGCCTGAACTGTAGAAGGTATTTTTACTCTGTCCGTGTCTGTTTTACTTGGAACAGTTTACCTTCAACCGTTGCTCACGCCACTAGCTTGCATGACTTTAAAACGAAATTAGACGAATTTTTATTGCATTATTCGTTTCCAGAACACTTATATACTGTTTAATCTATGTTCTTATATTGTTTATACACTTAAATTTCAATTTTTACCATCCTATGGTTGTTGTTAAGCTTGTTGCTTTTTAGACCATTAAAAACCTTGAATTACCCTTGAATATATTGTTTTGTGATATCTTTTTGTGACTACTCATCAGTACCAAATCCTTTGAAATGTCTAGGCCTGGTGAACCTGATAGTATCTCAGCCCACGTGCAGTCTCTGACTGTACGGCACTTTGCCTGGATCAGGCTTTTACATTCATGATACCCTGAACAGAATATCTATGACTCAACTGCCCTATTTGATGATTACCTATAGTTGTAACCCATCATACAGGGAGTGTATAAGACGGACTTGACTAATTTGTTCAATCACATATGCCACGAAGTTTTGGATGGGGTGAAACCTATCTGTTTGAACAAATATTTGACATGCAGAACCTTCATAAACACAGATAAACTACGACCGGTTTCGTTTTGTTCGTACTCATTTTTTTAGCGCAATACGATAAAGATCCGCAAATTTGGTGAGTGCAAACAAAACGAATTGTGTTATGGCGAGTGTGAGAGTGATGCAAATACGTATTTTCAGTTCAACCCCGTGCGTTTAAACCGATGAGATTGCGATTTAACAGGGTGGTCGTGTCCGTATCTCACGTAAATTGGAGCCATTTTAACCCGATCATTCAAACGTCAGTTTTGTCAATACCAGTGGATTCCAAGTAAAAACTAATTTCTTGCTCTTACTTTGTTTAAAGGCATGCTAAAATTAATTCGACTCCGCTCACGGGTGAGAACGAACAGCCGAAAACCGGTCGTTTAGTGTAAATGTAGCGGACGTGAGCATTTCCGAACAATTCCTTTAATCTCAAACTTTAATAGTGCAAATTCAACACGAGAAAACTAAAGGCATGCAATGCCATGTTTGCGCTTTGAACACCACAAAAACAGTGATTTTCATACAAATACATTTGTAGATATATTATTCTAACTACTGAATTATCCTAGTGTATAGCTGCGAAGTGCTCTAGCGATGAGCGCTAATTAGGAACACTCGAATGATATGGCAAACACCACCATGCGACACAACACTACAGCAAAAGCACCAAAAAATTGACGACGACAGTTACGACTCGAATATTTCGGGTTTCGGATTGATTGCATGCTAACGTTTAGAGCGAAAGCACCTTCGGAATCATGAGAAGATGGATAACGTCAGCCGCTTCTAACGATATGCATTTCTCCAATGTCAGTCACACGAGCCCTGTGTGTACCGCCTGGCACGAAATCGACAGGCAAATCAGATCGAAGTGACAAAAGGGACAGACGCGCAGAGAGATCACCTTTGTTTTTGTTTAAAGTCAGATTTTGATTAATAAGTCGTATTGTGATTGTGTGTGTATTGTGATTGTATGTTTCCCTATATAAAACAAGCTTGTGTTCCATCATTTGTCTTGTGTGTAATAAACGTCTTTGACCAATGGACTTTCTCTTATGCTGTGGGATTCGTAGGTGAACGCGATTAGCGTTGGACAGATAGACATCACGAATGGAGCAAGACACAATTGATGTGCGTGTGTGTAGCGTGTGGTACCGATGACACGAATGCCACGATAAGTGGCAAGATGTGTGCCACCTGCCGTGTTGACCTGAGATGAACTGACGCAATCACTTCCGTCTTCTGACTCTACCTACACCCGCTATACTATGTCATCCTGGCAAGTAATACCGAATGGAGATTTGTGCGTGATATCATCACACATGATGCAAAATACTGATTGTTGGTAACGAGGTAGCTTTTCTCGTTTGGAGTATAGGTTACTCATACTATACAGATTGTAAATGCTATATTGTTGCCAACAGTTATTTTTAAGCACGTTCCGTGACGCTGTCTCAACTAAATTTGCGATCAATCCAATTCGAAATTTCGCTTACGGATAAAGGAATGTGGCATATTTCGATTTGTAAAAATTTGCGCAAATACTGTTCTGATAGGCTGAATGAACTCAATATATTTGAAACAGCATTAGATGCAGACATTGGATAATAATAAATCCTACATAAATTTACTTAGCAATCAGCACAGAACATATCGTACACAATTTTGTACAATTTGCTTTACACACGTACAACTTTCGGCGAGTCAAACTTATTCAAGATCGGGTTCAATGTTCTATTGTAATTATTTTCTCACTTGTAACGATCTACTTTCGGAATATCGATGCATTCAAACACAAGTTTTTGGTGATAATGAAAGTTCGTACATGTTGGATGGAATCTTCAAAATCGCAGTGATTTACAAATTGCCATGCAAGCGCAAAAACAAAAAGTGTGCAGCCTTGCGTAGGTACTTGATATTTTATTGCCATCTTGTTGAGCATTGTACGTTTGGTGAAAACACATTTTTGACAAATACACAAACTAATTGTATCGCGCCAAGATTACAAATGCTTCATCAATCAATTTTGCTTCGCAGTATCCTAATGGTCAATTTATTCACAAGGCCTAAAATGAAGTACGTTTTTAAACAACTTATTACTTGAATGACCCCGTTATTCAGATTTACACTGCCACCCTTTAAATCACCGATCCGCACAGTGGATCTCTTTCTTCCTATTCCTAATAATGACAAACAGTCTGAAACTTGTTGTGGTGTTTGAATGCATGGGATGTGAGTATTGCCAACATTGCTAATTTGATCGATTGAATGTAATTCAATTCCAACGTTTGGCTGTACCAATCTGAATAACACTGGTATTTAAGTATTACTTTGATTACTACTTTTCCACTGTTTCCAGAATCACTGTACTCCTAAAAGCGTCTACCAGGTTTAGCATATACGCCTTTTTGGGATTAAGTTGGACAGAACTTCAAGTATGCGACAAAAAGCACAGCCATGTACACATAATCAAGTGATGCCACTTATAGTCCGGTTGAACAATTAGCGTGAGTGATTACGCAGGGGTAATCAAATCGTTATGCCATAAATATGTGTCCGAATTTTGAATGAATGTTGTGACGCTGAGAGTGGTAACAATATTTTCAGGGTGCACATTCCAAAGAAAACTGACACGTATAGAATGAAACAAATCGCATAAGCTAATACGGGAAGAGAAATTGGTAGTGTGGCTGAGGGGCTGCGTGTATATCGTGACTGACATTACTCGAATTTGTTTTAAACGGCGATGTGTTCCCAAAGTGATATTGGTAATGCAATGACCCACCAATTTAAAGCACCTTGAATTTGTTGAATGGTAGGTTATTCCTTACCGACCATTCATGGACAGCATCTAAATCACGTTTCAGTTGTACACAATCCACAGTAGAGTTTATCCGCTTCCAAATGTCAATATCGTTGGCGAAGAAAACCAATTTTCATGAAAGCATGAGGTCGTTGATATAAACGAGGAAAAGCAATGTCTGAAGGATGGAACATTGCGGTAAGCCACTATCGGCATCAATGATTCGTGAGTGTATCAGTTGATTCACACGATTACTTTGTGCTCAGTGAGATAACTTTCAAGCCATACGAGTAGCTGTCCGCTGATACCCAACTGCCCCAGTCTCAGCAGCAGTCAAGTTTGATCAATTTGGTCAAAAGCGTTAGACATAGCTCCAGATAGCAAGCGGGAACCGCATGAGTTCAGTCGTGAAACATTGTCAGCAGGTTTGTCATGCATTAGCGAGATTTACGGAAACCACGACTTTCTGCAGATATTATATTTTTATTCCAAGTGAAGAATGAATATTTCAGTCACTATGCGCTCTAGAACTTTTGATGTCACAGGAAGTAAGGTGATAGGACGTTAGTTTTCAGGATTTAAACAACTACCATTATCGTAATTTGGTGAAATAACCCCGGTCTTCAACTCCGTTGGCATGCTGCTCCGGTTTAATTTTTTTAAATTATTCACTCAATGGTATGCACAGCTGCTGGCCACAGAATTTCAATACAGTCGGTGTAATTCCGTCTGCTATATGGGATTTCCTAGGGTTTGTTTGACAAACATTTCGTAGTATAATCGCTGAATTGATATTGATCTAAGTGAGCTGTTGCGTTATGGGTGATATCACTACATCTACACTGAATCTGCTTGATAACGGACTATATGCATATACATAAAGATGAAAAATAGCATCAGTTTTTTATTTGCTGCTGCAGTTAATCCACTCTGAGTAAGTATTGAGAACTCCCCTGTACCACATTGTAACGATAATTGAAAATCCGATATGGCAATTTAGGATTTCATTTCATTTTTAAAGACAGGAAGAAATTCAAGTTTTTCTTGTCTTCATTCATGATAGCGTTTACGTTTTTTCGAATTCCGGGGAAACCGCTCGGTTGCGTGTCCATCGCCGTTGCTGAAAGCACTCAAAAGAATGTTGTTAAAATGAATATCTTCATGTTACTAGTTACAAGATGTTTACCAGTTTGATCTAACGAAAGCATTTGACTACGTTAGCACGGAGTGTTTTTTCACAAATGCTTAATCGCAAACTTGTTATTGATTTCCTTTTTGACATGAAGAACCCAGTCCAGTTTAACGTTTGGAACGTCAAAGCAGAGTATGTTTTATCCTCCATGCTCTTCGGTATTTTCTTTGCTCTGATGCTGAAACACGCTTTTAGGACTAAAACATAAGGCATTTACCTACGCCCTGGATATGATGGCAAACTTTTCAACCAGAACCGTTTGAGAGCGCAAACCAAAGTACGGGATTCCCTAATCCGTGACACACCGTTTGCCGTGCAGCCATTATTACTCACTCCCAAGAGCAGTTTCAGTAGTTTATGTTTCTCTTCGGCCTTCAATGAGTTTGGGCTGACGCTCAACATCAGCAAGTCTTAAAATAGTCAACGAAGTGTATCGCCTGCCATCATCACTGTTAAAAACTGTCAGCTTGAACTAGTACAACTTTTCAAACAGATTGGTTAAACCGTTACGAATAACCTATCAATAGTCACGAGATTGATAAGCGGATTGACAAAGCAGCTGCAATCTTATTCTGTTAAACTTCCCATGTATGAGGCAACCGCAAGTCGTCTGCAAAGCAAAGGTGGTGCTGTGCAGCGTGTACGTACTAAATGCAACCTAGGCAATCCACGCAAGACACGAACAGAAGCAAAATTCTTTCCAATTACGACGTAATTCAAATTCAAAGTAATTCAAAGTTTTAATGGTCCAAAAAGTAAATACTTTACAGTAACCACAGATTAAAAATATAGGGAATTCATAAAAACAACACAAATGTTTTATACACATGGACAGTCAGCATGTGTATTCAGGTGCAAGGTTGGGTTTAGTCAACATATACTTGTCAAGTTCAGCCTTGACCATGTTCAGGCTTGTTGCCCAAATGATATGTGGTGGCAGGGAGTTCCATAGAAAACAGACTCTGACAGCAAAGAAAAACCTTCGACAATTTGCTCTGGAGTGTGGAATAATTAACTTGTATCCATGCGATCTGCTACCACGTGCTTCTTGCCGATGAAACAGGTGTTCAAGTGGGTGATCCACTGTATGCAGAATATTGAAAAGCAGGATCAAGTCACCCCTGAGACGACGGTACGAAAAGTCAAAGAGGTTTAGTGTTGCAATCCGCTCCTCGTATGGCCTGTTGTATAGCCCGGTCACCAGTTTTGTAGCGCGGTGGTATACCCGTTGCAGCAAGGTCATGTCCTTTTGTAACCATGGGGACCATGCTTGAACAGCATACTCCATTGTGGGTCTGATATAGGTTTTATTATACGTGGGAGTATCGCTTTGAGAAACGACCAAAAATCCTTCTGAGCAATGCTAAGATTTGGCAGGACTTTTTGTACACAACAAAACAGTGCCGTGAAGACTTCAGGTTACTGCTAATCCACACGCCCAGGTCTTTCTCTTCAGTAACCCATGAAAGTTGCTGAGATCCCAGAGAGTATGTGAACGTATAGTGAATCTACAAAGTAAAGTATGTTGGAGTATTTTCTAAAGCTGATCTAGAGAGCATGTTCATCCTTCTATGAGAACGCCGCCTACCCGGGCTGTCATGTGTACATCATTGAAAATTGTCATATTCCAAAAGATCTGTTCTTTGGCGAGTTGGAATCATGAAGTAGATCATTGGGCAGACTGCGCTCGTGATAAAAAGAACTTTTTTGAAAGAGATATGAAAGCTCATGGTATCGACCATACGAGTTGCAAAGATCTTGCTCTCGACATCTCACTTTAAAGGCACTGTGTAAAGCGGCTTGCTCAGACTGGGAAATAGCATATAGAGCTTTCGGTTGCTGAACGCACATCACGCCGATGGCGTGCAACCGACGCCGATTGACGGAATACTAACTAACGCAGCGAGCAATTCCTGGGAGATTGTTACTCCCTAATCGGGCTGTTAAGTCATTGTATACGCAGTGAATCAAGTAACCATCATGTGCTTTTGATGTACATCTATGGTGGACATTGACCAAATGAGTCCAACAATAACCATTCTACATACCGTGAGTATCGTTAGACCGTTCAAGTTCTTGCTTTGTTGAAAAATCATCGTTCATTCTCGCATGATACAAAATAAAAGCTGTACAAGTTAGTTTCCTGGATTATACCAATGCGTTCAAAACTGTTGTAATTCTTTACTCAAGACATTGTCTGACTGTGGTTTTTCACTGAACAATCTTCATTGGACCGCCTGCTTCTCCGAAGGTCGTCCCTAATATTGCCTAGTCACCGGTTTAAAAAACAATTCTGCGTGATGTACTGCAGGGTAAAATACTTTCTATCCTTTTCCATTTATAATTCTTATTTTGCCTGTTACCATCATGCAGACAGTATTAAATACGACAAAGATGTAGTAGTTGCATTCGACCACAAACGTTTAGTGGATTAACTAGCCTGAATCAATTATTAAAAATATTGGTTCATGGTTATCTTCAGCTATCTTGGCTTTCAATAGACAAACGTTGAAAGAAATGATTTTTCTAAAGTGGTTGGAACGCTGACAAATACCTGAATATTGTTATTGGAACCCATTCGTATGTAATTGAAACCAAGATAGCCGGAGATTCACGTGGTAATGTGACGTCAAGTATGATATATAGAGAATTAGCACGGAATCGATTAGCGTACTAGTGAAAATCTATGTTGATAGCCTACGTACGATTAGAGGCTGAATAATTGAATAAGCTCGTAAACTCATATCCCAGGAACTTATCAATTTAGTTTCTTAAGATCTGATTTTAAACGAAGTCGACCTGTAAACATACATCTCAAATTAAACTTACCTAAAAAGGATTTCGAGCGTTTTAAAGTTATAAAATAAAAACAGTTTGTCATGCAAATTTTATTTTTAAAATGGCGCTGTTTGCTGGCCAATCTGAAATAAAAAAACAAAAGTTATCTCATTTCTGTCAATTTCTAATCAGAAATAAAAAGTTATTATTAAAATGTAACTCATATTATTGCAGTAAGTATCATAAGTAACCTTTCTTGATGTGTATACACACTATATTGTCCACAGACATCAATTTTTCAAAGAATGAGAAACGATTCACTCGTGTAAGATTAGATTTTTTACGTTCAATTTTGCAGCTAATTTATCCCTTTACTTTTAGCATGAACCTTTCTGACATTTTAAGTGGCTATCAGTTGACAATCCTTTTTTATAAACTATATCTTCTTCGTTTACATTGCTATTTCTTCTTTCTTAGTAAATTGCACCGAGGATTTAGGACATAATTTTCCTTAGGTTTGTGGTAGGACATTTTTCGATAAAATTTTAATGTTTATTTATTTATTTATTTCTGTTATTTTATTAAGGCCTATGCACTTACTCCCATTCGCATGTGACGAGCCCAGAAATAAACTGGCATATGAAATTAAACTTAAAATGATACTTAGTCTCCAGCGTGTTTTCTCTTGCAGCTTGTTACTGGTGGTAAATTAATCAAGTAGATAAACAAACGCCCATGGTTAAAAAAGAACTCGGCCTATTTTCCATTTACACAGACGTGGATTCGTGTAGCTCAAGTGTATATTGCATCGAACGATTTACTTATTTGATTTGACAAGTACTGAGCTGTATTCGAAAACGCGCTGGAGTCAAATTTCCTATACTAGTTTAGGGCTGTACAACATGACAGTATCTTATCCCAAGTGCAGCCTTCGAATGTGTAGCACTTTGCCTGAACCAGACTTTCAATCTCATACATCATTCATATCCCATCATTCTCAGACCGACTTGCATTAATCCCTTGAGTTCCTGGAGGAACATAGGGCCTCGGCAACTTGTCTCCAGTTTGGTCTCTCCATAGCAGCCAGTTTGATGTCGTTCCAGTTAAGTGCACACTTGCGGATTTCCTTTATACACGAGCGCTTCCAAGATAGCCTTGGGCTTCCGACCCGTCTCTTCCCGATTGGGTTCTATACCAGAGCATGACGCGTTATGTCATCATAAGGTTTTCGCAAGGTGTGCCCAACCCATCTCCACTTTCTTCTACTGATCTGCTGGGCGATCGGGTCCTCAGCAGCAATCTGCCACAGGTCTTGATTCCTTATCTTTTCTGGCAATTTTACTCCAATAATTCGACGAAGGCAATTATTGTGGAATGATTGCAAGCGGCCAGAAGACTTTGCTGTCACTCGCCAGGTTTCCGATCCATAGAGTAGCACGGATTTGACGTTGCTTCTGAATATACGGAGTTTCGTGCGTTTTGATAGAACCTTCGACTCCCAAATGGGTTTCAAAGCTATGAACGCGTATCTTGCTTTGCCGATTCTGGCGACTATGTCTTCGTCCGTGCCACCACTTATTGAAACAATGCTGCCGAGGTAGACGAATTGCGTGACGTCTTTGACTGCTTTACCATTGATGGTGATTGATGGGTGCTCATCAGTTAGCACACGGAGGACTTCTGTTTTTTCGGTATTCACGCGTAGTCCTGCATATGAAGCAAAGTGTGCTAGTCTATCGGTCTTTCTCTGAAGACGTTGGGGGTCACGTGATATCAAGCAGACATCATCAGCGTATTCCAGATCCTCCAAATGCTCGGATTCCTTCCAATCGATACCATTCCTCTCACCTTTTACTGTCTGTTTCATTATCCAGTCTATTACAACAGAAAAATCATTGGGGACAACAGGCATCCCTGGCGAACGCCAGTCTCAACTGCAAATGGATCGGTCAGTCTTCCGTTGTGAATTACCTGACAGGAGGCACCTTCATACAGCTGCTTTATGAGGTCCATGTACAGCGGTGGGACCCCATAGTGTGGCAAAAGCTTCCATATGAATTCGCGGTCCACACTGTCGAAGGCTTTCTCAAAATCTATGAAGTTGAGGCAAAGAGGCGATTGCCATTCAATGCTTTGTTCAATTATTATGCGGAGGGTCGCAATTTGGTCGATGCCAGACTTTTGTTTTCTGAAGCCTGATTGCTCTGGCCGTAACACTTGGTCGATAGCGTCGCGCAAACGCATAAGGATGATGCGTGTAAGTACTTTACTAGGGACTGAGAGCAGCATGATACCTCGCCAGTTTTTGCATAGCCTCAGATCCCCTTTCTTTGGAAGTTTGACCAAATGACCTCTCTTCCAATCATTTGGGACCCGTCTTTCTGACCAGATTTTCTGCAGCAGAGGAAGTAACATATCAGCCGAGGTGTCCAAATCAGCCTTCAGAGCTTCTGGTGGAATCCCATCTGGACCTGGTGCTTTGCCATTCTTCAGCGATTTTAAGGCAAAAAGGATCTCATTTCGACCGGTCGGTGTTTACGTCTAGCAAATTTGCTGCAGGTGGGATGTCAGTGACTGAAGTAGGTGCTGGTCGATTTAGGAGTTCCTTGAAGTGCTCCATCCATCGCTTTCTTTGCACCGATTCCTGACTGATAAGGTTACCTTCACCGTCCTTTATTATTTTGCCGTAAGGTATTTTCCTTCCTGATAAGGTTCTGGTAATGTTGTAGACGGTGTTCAGGTCTCCATTTTCTGCTGCATTTTCCGCCTCCGATGCCAGCATTTCATAGAACCGCCTCTTGTCACTTCTGGCGCTTCGTTTCACGTCTTTATTTAGGGAGCCGTATTGTTCGATCAGTTGGTTTTTCTGCTTGGTGTCCTTACACCGGAGGATCTGTTGTTTCAGCTGCCTTCTCGAGTTGATCAGTGTCCAAGTCTCACTCGAGATCCACTCTTTGTCTTTCTTTACCCGTCTGCCAATTACGTGCTTACAAGTGTCTTGCCAACAGTCTTTCAGAGCGGTCCAGTGTTCATTTATTGGGAGCTCAGGGGTTAAGTTGTTGAGCGATTCGAATCTGTTTTTCAGTGAGATTGAGAAAATCTCTCTTGTACGCTCTTCCCTTAGTTTCTGCGTGTGATACTTTACACTAGGCCGACTGCCGGTTTCGTAGAAAGCTCTCAACTTGATTTTAATTTTGGCCATTAGAAGGTAGTGGTCTGAAGCAACATCCGCACCTCGCATTACGCGTGTATCAACGAGACTATGTCTCCATTTTCGTGAAATCGATAGGTGATCGATTTGATTGACAGTAACACCATCAGCTGATGCCCAGTTGGCCTTGTGGATGTTTCGGTGTTGAAAGATGCTGCCCCCGATGACCAGATCGTTGAGCGCGCAAAAATCTGCGCGAAATTCACCGTTCTCATTCATTTCACCTAGGGCATGCGTACCATTCAGAGATTCTCTCCCTGTGTTGTCTGGACCCAATTTCGCGTTCATGTCACCCATCAAAATCTTGATATCTCGCTTGGGTGTCGTGTCTAGGACAGACTGCAGACGCACGTGAAATTCTTCTTCCGACTCAAAACTAGCATTGTTTGTGGGCGCATAACATTGAATTACCGTCACATTTCTCCCCTTGGAGTTGAATCTGGCTGTGATTATCCGTGAGTCAACAGGTTCCCATCCAATGAGAGCGCCTGCAGCTATTGGGGATAACATAATGGCGACGCCTTCCGAATGACTATGGTTCTCATCTTCGTGACCTGAGTAAATAATCCGTTCCCCGGATGTCAAAATCAACATACCAGATCCATTCCATCTACTTTCACATATTCCCAGCAGTTGTATACCATACCTTTGCATTTCTTTCGCGACCTGTGCAGCCTTTCCGGTCTCATACATCGTACGGACGTTCCATGTGGCAATCTTTGTTGTTGCTTTCATCGACAGAAGATTCATCTGCTGACTGGCTTCCGGTGGGCTTTCACCAGTCTGCTTCATTTTTACCTCAGATGAGGTTTCTTCTCGATTCAAGCATGGAGATGTTACTTTGGTATGACATGTTGCTTTGGTTTCAGTAGCGGTTTGAGGTTTTTACAGAGTGGGGTTGCTGACCCCGCGTCTAACCCTCCTCCTTCTGCAGACGGGCTTGGGACCGTCCTCGGCAGAGTATTGTGATTGTTTAATCCGCAGGAATCGGAGGTTTGGAGTCAGGGTTTCCATCCCCTAGATGGACTGCTCTCCCAGGCTGACGAGCTCCATCTACCCGAAGCGAACTGGTTTTGAGGCGCCAGTCACCCGCCTTCGCCCCTTCTCCTGTCAGTAGAAGCAGTTCCGCCACGAATAGGCCAGGATTTGGGCTTCGGTTGTCAGAGTCTATTTGAGACGCACGCCGTATGGGGCATTTTGTAGGTAGCGGGAGCTTATCCCCACCACCACCCCGGCTGTGACAACCTTGGGAACCATTCTCGAAAAATGAAACATCCCCAGACCTTTTACTCATTCAACAGTACTCAGATTATCTACATGCAACAATGTGGAAACTGAGAAAAACATGTTGCACTAGATAACGAGATAACATGAAAAATCGAGATTATGTAATGCTGGTTGGGTTGAAATGAAAATCTATATTTATACTTTTCTTTTCTCTATGATTTGATCTTACGTCCAACTATGTACAGCCTAACCAATATTTCGGTTTCTGCACATTATGAATCGTGAAAAAAATTTAAGCTAACAAATTATTTTAATCAATGCGTATTGGCATGGTTTTATCATACACAACCCACGACAGTTTCGTGCTGTTTGAGTTCATCAGGATGGGTCAGTGTGTTCAGAATCCGCATGCATTGAAACAGTGTAAGATTTGCAAACAAGTTGCGCTTGTAAGTCACTGTTGAATATTGTAACAATGCGAAGCAATTTCCGCTGAAGATGTATGATAAAACTTACGGAGCATTCCTTGAATATTCACGGGTCCACGGTATTCAAGTAGGATTGTGGTTCACCTGAATTCAGAAAGATATGTTTTATTACATAAGGATTATCACATTGTAAAATGTTGTCAAGATAATTAGTTTGTTTCTCGTTGACATGTTCTCTTGCCAAATCAATTCACCAATCCTGGTTTATCTGAATAATTTTTAGGGCTCGCAATGTTATTCGAACTTTTTTTTAAAAAAAATCGCAGTATTTCCTAAACATCTTTTATGTTGAATTGACATGATTGTATTTTGCAATCTCCACTTGATTAAGACCAACCGCGGACACTGTCGTGGATTGCAAGTGTGTGAATCGTTAGCGAAAAAATCACCGTTTCAGATCCTATTTACTGTTCAAACTTGAAAGTGCAGACGTGAGTGTGACCTTTATGGCCATTTTGAATGGCTGTGTTCAAGGCCATTGTTCCTATTGATTATCCATCGCATTATTTGGCTTGCGATTTCAGTCGGTCGCAATTGTGTACCTTGCGTGTGGTGCTATTCTTTTATCTTGCAACTGTTCTCGATTTAAATTCTGACAGTAAAAGTTACTTGCCGGCCATGGATCATACAGTCCATTTAAATTTGAATAACCTATTTCGTTGTCACTGGTTCGTGACTTGAAAGTAACACATTATTAGCACTTTTGCGCGGCTTTTTGGTTATCCGTGCCATAAATAATTTTTCCACGTATTTTTTTCTTTTTTCTACCATCGAATAAACTTTTTGTTGTTAAATTATTTTTTTAACATGTTTTTATATAAACCAAGGATATTCTACGACCAGCACGCTTTAAATGTGATGCACTATTATATTTTAAAAACATTGAAATTTCGCTGATCCGTTGGGAGAAATTTCCCATGAGTAATGAAAAAGCACGATTGGAAAAAGCTTACACGCTAAGATCCATTACAATCACAACGGTTAATGTCGCTGGTATACGAATTTGAAGTTGTTTCGGATTGGAAAAGTTGACTGGCAATCCCAAGTTTTTCATAAAACAATAAATTTTATTACTGCTCGTTCATTGCATTCTGGAAATTTGTGTGGTTAAATAAATATTTGATGAAAGTTTGTCCAAACAAATAAAGATGTTATTTCTACTTCTTCATTGTCACTGAAACTAATCTTACTGTCGCTGCGTGGCGGTCAATAAGCTCATAGCTGACAATCATGCGTCAACGTAGAGAATATCAATGAAAGAATGCATATAATTTTTAATACATTTTTAAATATCATTTTTAAGTTAAATTCTCCAGTTTGCTCACTTCCCAGAAACTGCTTAGCTTAATTTCTTCAGAATCAAAATTGACAATTCATGAAAATTTCAATTTAACTTTCAATTTATTTATTGATCATTCATTTTTCAATATTATCCACCATGTATTTAAGCAAAACCTGATCTAACAATACATCTATAACGATCGCAAAAAATAGAATAAAGTAATATGTAACACAACGGCCTGTACAAATTTAAAACGAGGTGATTGCGCACGATTCAAACATTCGAAATCACTGACCAATCAGCAATCCCATTCATATAATATATTCTAGGTATGGAAGAATATATAATGTTCTGATCCATACTAAATTGTAAACACTCACCAATTGAAACCACAGTTTTATTCTGTAAAAGATTATGGCAATTTTTATTAGTTAGCCATGCAATACCTAAATGAATAGTAATGTCTGCAACAAAACCTTGAATTGAACGACCAATTTTCGACACGTGGAAATCAGAAGACCATGGCTTTTAAATTAGGCTTTATAACTTTGTTTCTACAAAATAAATTGAGTTTCTATAGCTTGTATACAAGTTTCTTTTGTTGTCTGACAGTGACAGTTTTACTGTAGATTTTTGCATGTATTTCATTTAAATTATTTAACAAGTATTATAATCATACATAGCTTGAAATTTGACTGTTTCATCGAGAGGTTTATGTGGATTTATTTGGTTTAATATACATGGAATGCCGTTTTCAGACTATGTTAACATCTATCGGTTAAACAAACGCGTTTGCTATGTATATATACTTAGATCATAGCAAATATATGCTTGTTGATTAAGTACATGACCTAAAAATTTCAATTATACATTTGAATTTACCGAAACATCATCACATTTGATTGTCGCGGATACTGAAAGTTGTAAATACAAAATATTTGATTCAATGAGGCATTCGTAAATTCTAAGCGTAGAAGTGTTATTAGCCGCAAAGTTTTTCAATCTGAACGAATCGGTTGCATCGACGAGGAACAAAAATATATATCGCTATTATTCCGTACAGACCGTGGTTGTGAAGGTATTTTGCATAGCAATGTTTGAACTTTTTACGCCCGTTTTTGATGGGCATCCTGGTTGAGCACGATTTCATCAATTTGTACCCCTGGTAGGAAGTGAACTGTCATAGTGATAGCGAAACGCCACATCAACTGAGTCATTGTAAGTCCCCGGACTGGACGAAACATCCTTGTTTGCATGCATTTTCACCAAATAAAAGCTACAAACGTGTTAGTGATATTTTAACTCTTCAAAAAGAGAAAGGGTGGTCAGGTACGCATATTTTTGGAGGAATGGTGAACATGTTGCGCTTCTAAGCCACTGGTACATAAGTTTGGTACGATTAACCTGTTCAATCACATGAGCCCACACACATGTATAGAACTTGAGCCCGTTGTCTTGAATCAAGATCTTCCGTTGAATGCAGTCCCATCAAACACACCTCACGACTGGTTCCGTGCGTTGGCACTAATCTGATAAGGACACCACGACAGGATGTGCATAATACAAAACAGTGGCGAAATGGTAAACTAGGTTTGCATATGTATGCCAATTTAGCATTAGTTTCACGACCAACAAGTTCTATCACATGGGCCAATCCGCAAACAGTGGCCTACAAGCGCAAATTCTATTCAGCATTGACTGTGTGTTTCAAGCGCATGTGGATCCTGATCGTACTGTCCCTATCTGAAGAGCGCAAGTAGCACGAAATTGGTCATGGTGGGTTTGAAGGAAATGCATGCAAATATGAATTTTGTTTTAACCCCATGATTCGAACGTGTGGGCACATATGAGGAAACAAGTTGGTCTGGCCAACCTTATAAAACAACGGCTTAAATATTCAAACTTTGCTTAGACAATATTTTTATTTGAAGTGGATTTACTTGCAGGTTCACACGCTTGGACATAGGGGTTCGTAATAACAAACCCATGAAATAATATTCTGATTATCATACTTTCAATGCTCCAATTATCAATAAATAAGATTTTGCATGCCGCACGTGATCAGTCAGCTGACAATTCGACAGTGCAGTGTACATTTGTGAGAAGAAGACTAACAATAAAATATTAAATTTTGTTTCAAGATGATTTACACATCATTTCCAATTAGAATCGAAACACAAATCTATTTCATTTTATGTGAACTTCACGGACACTGAGAATCAGACAATTTTTACTTTCATTGAAGAACACTGGCTATGACAAAGTTTAATAATTTGCGTACTGTTTAATGATTGTATTCGAATATTTTGTGCCCAAATCGAGACCACAACGTGACAGTGTAACACGGTGATATTTTCTAAATTTATAATTTAGCAAATGTTGACAAAAGTAAGTGATTTTGAAGTGATTGTGGGATGAATAATGTTAGCATTTTAAATATAATATTTCTGTCCAGAATAAAATTGTTTATATGGTTGCCTTACATTGCTTTCCGTGGCACATGAAATCTAGAACATGAAATTAAATTAGGATTTGAAAATGAAAGATGGATTTATTTGCTAAAAGACACTGACATATCTGAACTAACAAGCAAAGCGACGATGGGGTTTGCGCGATTTTCAAAGTCATAGCTTGCACTCAGCTTGGGTTCACAACTTGTTGAGAGTTCCACCTTTAAAATAAGTCTGTGCGCTTTACTGGATACAAATACTTCAAACGGGACAAACTGAGATATTCTCTTTCCATTGGATCGAGGGAAACACAAGCTTTCGGCAAACTTCATGTGTTTGTCGAAAACCGATTCTCATAATTTTAGATGCCAACTGATTTTGCACCGCACCGCATAATTTCGTTTGGATTGCTATTTCGGATGTCATATATTCATCTTCGTGGATGACACGGTTTTTGCAGTAGACACAAACTTGGAAAAGAACGCTCCTGTATATTTGATATGTATGTCTTTCCGAAAAAATGACACGAGAAATCCTTTACAATATGCATAAATACTCCTTTCGAGGACACGGGTCTTATTTAGAAATGTTCACTAGGATAAACGAAATGCATTTCAGTTATTTCAGACAGACAGACAGCATATATATATATATATATATATATATATATATATATATATTTATACATAGTCAATCCATTTGTTTTTCCTGATATATGGCGTAGCAAATAACGAAATATCAAAGTCTCCTGACATTCAACAACCGAGCAATGTATTCGGATTCATGAGCGAATATTAAACAGACAAAATGTGGACGGCGCGGCTAGATCAAAACAATATTACTGAGATTTCTTCACTTTAGTTGCCCACTCATATACCATCATATTAAGGTTTCACCGTAATACTCAGGTGTAAGAAAACTAGTTTTAAGAGATTGTGTTCCCCATTATCAAATATTACAATATCACTGAAAGGGCTTATATGAAATGCCACGCCGCAAATTTATTTATGTCTGGCGTGAGACATTGCAAGCAATACGTAGAATGTGATGTTGAGAATAATGCTACTCACGAAATGTTATTGAATGAAATTCCTTTTCTAAAACCAAAATTTGATGATAATTCGTAAGTTGATTAAAAGAAGAATTGAAAAGATCATCTAGGTATTAATCATATGAAGTCCTGAAATGAAAACTTGTAGAAATTTCTTCAATGCTGCATGAACTTGTTTGGCACTAATTGCGTTATCTAACAAACTAAGTCAAAAGTCAAGTCAAGCAGATGTAGATATTGAATTCTGGATCACCTTGGTGAATATACTGCCGGCTTTAATATAACTACACCAGTCAAAATTGGCAGCATTTTCATGTACTGAGATGTACGGATTTTTGAATTTTTAATATAACCCTGAAAGTCCAACATCACAAATTCATTTGATGTCAGGCGCAGGTATTTGGATACAATCAGCAAAATGTGATGATAACAATAATACTACTTACCAGCAGCGGCTAAATCAGCTTCTTCTTCTAAATGCGGAATTTGATGAACATTATTGAGTAGATTTAAAGAGTAATTGAAAAGATCATCTCGGTAATATTCGTATGTATTGAGTGACAGACAATGATGCAAGAACTTGTTTCGCACTAATTGCGTTGTATAAAATTGCTCATTTGCATGCATTACAATCACACACCCAATGATCGGCGCTTTTTTCATTCTTCAGGTAGGGACAGAAGATCAGGAACCGCGTGCTCTTGACACAGTGAAAAAATGTTAATTATGTTGCGCTTGTAAGGCACTGTTGGATTAAACTGTCACGACCAACCTGTTGAAGCACATATATAATTAGATGGGTTAAAACCCATTGCCATTGAGAAAATGCTCAATTGCATGCATCACCATCACACAAAGCACGTTTCTTTGTGTTTAATGAAGCTACAGTCACGAATTACGGAACATGTGTAATTATGTTGCAATGAAATAATAATCCTATTCCATTTAACAGCATGTTAGGCAGAAAAAACCTACCGAGATCTAGAATGCATGAATATTTTTTCCGATGCCTGGCGTATGTTTCACTTACAGCAACCTTTGTTAATGGTGACAGTTATTCTGTGTTTGCGGATATTGCTACATGGATATAAACTCCGTAATATTAGGAAACATTTACGTATTGGATACTCGTTTACTGCAGGTAACTATATTCAGTTCACTGCTTGAAGAGCAGCTTTACATTAACTACGTCGAATAGCATGAAGCTCAATTTCGGAACTATAAACTGCTTAATCGTAACATGGAAATGTAGGTTCGAATGTGCAGGTTGTATGTAACCAACAATTTTGTGAAAATGCTCTTGTCAATATTTGCTGCAAATGTTTTTGGGGCTTCGTACACTAACGAATGCGATGTAGTGCTTGGGGCATCACGTGAACCATGACTCCAAGAAATTTCATTGTAATTTCTATTACGTCATTTAATATTGAAGTTACGTTGTTCTGGCTACGCGATATGCCCTCAGGTTTTTCAGTTGCTGAGACATATATTGGGGGTGTCCAGATAATAGTTCGAATAACCATGATGTAAACCACTTTCGTAGCCGACAGTACATATTCTTTCTTTTATACCTGATATTGCACATCGACAGGTCCTAAGCAATATGATACGAAAGCAATTCCACCATGGACTGCCTTTTCACTGACAGTTGTATTAGTCCGTTGATGGCACTCTTTCACTGGATAGCGTCCTATTTTGAGGACCGCGTGCAGTATACTGCCGTGAATGGTAAAGTGTCCAATTCTGTAACGATTTCTCGCGGTGTTCTACAAGGCGCAATACTTTCCCTCTTCCTATTTTCTATCTACGTTTCTGATCTTCCTTGCTTTCATTTCACTCTTATTCTAAAATATGCTGAAGACATTGCTGTTGTTTTTGACCACAATACACGTGGTGACTCTCATACATCTGAATTTATTATCAATAACATTGGTCAGTGGTCATCCTCGCTCGGCTTATCGTTGAACCCTCAAAAATGCAAAGAGGTAATATTTTCAAACTTAGCTGGTCAGCGTCGTGAAACTCTGCTTCAAGGAATTCTCACGATTTCCTTCAATGTCTCGAACTCCAGCAAAAGCGCATGTTTCAAGTATCTTGGCGTCATTTTATCACAGAATCTCAAATGGACCGATCATGTGACTGCACAGTACTTGAAGGATAGGACGTTATCATTTTACGCCTTACGTCTGCGTTCTTTAGCTGTTCCTCCTGATGTAGGTAAATGTTTTGTTTTTTCTTGCATTGTTCCCATTTTAATCTACGCATCTCCTATAATTTTTCATGGTCTTTTTGAAAAGGATTTTTTGAAGATCAGAAGAGGAATCAAATTAATTTCAAGATTGAGCTCTTCCTCTACCGAGTTAATTCGTGATAAGATCCTCAAACGCCACTTTCGTGAATGTGACAGTTTGGTCAGAGTCATATCGTCTGATGATGCACACCCACTGCATGTGGTCTTTATGGCTTGCAGATCGTTCCCAGCTACGCGTAGTCAACATATCGTCCCGTATGCAAGAACTGAGAAATTCAAAAATTCTTTTATTCCCTACCTGGCTCGATATTTGGTTGATGATACAAAAGATATTCTCGATTTGAGGAAGAAACTGGCAGTATAATAACTGAAGTGGGATCATCTTTATTTGACATGCATTTCTTTAAAATGTACATTTCATTACGTGTGGTCGAATTAATTGTATCGCTGAAAATTCGTGTACTCGAATAAAGCCATTTTTCTTCTTTCTTCTTCTTCTTCTATTAATAATATTGTAACAATTTTGACCGAATATAAACTCCTTTCCAAAATGCGAAAGACGTGTTTCGAAAACAACTTCAATCCGTTGGTGACAGAAAGCCTGAGAATGAGCGATTTGCCGTTGCCTATGGTTGTAATCCACTAACAGGTCAGCAGCTGATTTATCATAAATCATCGTTGCGAGAACGTATTCGCTTACTTGATTTTGCGGTATACAACCACTTATGTTTTTCAAACACCGAGCTACAGTTCTCCTAGCAACTTGATACTCGTTTGAAGGCACAACGAGGAATCAGTTTCCATGCGTGATGGTTCCGGGCTGCTGTGTCTTTAATGCTGAATTCTCTGGCTTTATTATATAGCGGGAAGGAAGCGAGCATCAATCACACGCTTCATGCCAAATTAAAACCTCTTAAATTGTCCACCTTAATCGACATCATAACACAGGCCTACGAATTATGCTAGAGAATTAGTGGCTCACTTGCGCGAAAGTATTTCAGAATAAATATCTCTGCACAGACTGCGGCATTATGACACCTAGGCACATAGATGTGTTATTATTGTAAGGGAATTAACCAAACACCGTCCAGGTCACTGTCCATGAATGTGATGCTAAATTGCATGGAGCGTTCGACAACGGTCCCTTCTTTTGTACTGCCAATCCGTCAATTTCTCAGGACCGTCAGCGATATCGGAGAAAAATACATTTAAACTTTAGAATGACAGATGTGATTTTGACAGACGTGGTTTTTTAACAGCTTGTCGATATCTCAATCCTCAAAGCGTCGTCGGTGAGCTGTTTATTATGCCTAACTTTTAGATTTCAAAATGGATTGAGCAATATAGTTTGTTATTCAAGCGTACATGAACTATAAGTTTATTGTGCGGTTTGGGCTGCAGCTACCCAGACTGATGAACTACCGACAGGCGTATAAAATAAAAAAGTGTTTTATTGCATTGACGACAATTACAAGATTTCTAATGCGAAATGTTTTGCAGACTGTGTGAACCAGTTTTGCGCAATGTAGTGCATATATATATATATATATATTATATATATATATATATTATGACAATAAATTACACGAAAACGTTCCACGAGGTGTTTGCTAAATAGTAGGTTGATTTAAACTAAAACGGAACAAATAGTGGAATTTTCATTTATTCAATTTTCGCATTTGTTTCACATTCAGAACACACAGTTTGTGCTCATCAAGTAAATTTTATATGTATTAACAATTGGCGTATAGACAGGGCCAGAATAAATGCACTGGCAGGTAGAATCAACCAGATGTAGATATTGAATTCTGGATCACCTTGGTGAATATACTGCCGGCTTTAATATAACTACACCAGTCAAAATTGGCAGCATTTTTATGTACTGACATGTACGGATTTTTGAATTTTTAATATAACCCTGAAAGTCCAACATCACAAATTCATTTGATGTCAGGCGCAGGTATTTGGATACAATGAGCAAAATTTGATGATAACAATAATACTACTTACCAGCAGCGGCTAAATCAGCTTTTTTTTCTAAATGCGGAATTTGATGAACATTATTGAGTAGATTTAAAGAGTAATTGTAAAGATCATCTCGATAATATTCGTATGTATTGAGTGACAGACAATGATGCAAGAACTTGTTTCGCACTAATTGCGTTGTATAAAATTGCTCATTTGCATGCATTACAATCACACACCCAATGATCGGCGCTTTTTTCATTCTTCAGGTAGGGACAGAAGATCAGAAACCGCGTGCTCTTGACACAGTGAAAAAATGTTAATTATGTTGCGCTTGTAAGGCACTGTTGGATTAAACTGTCACGACCAACCTGTTGAAGCACATATATAATTAGATGGGTTAAAACCTATTGCCATTGAGAAAATGCTCAATTGCATGCATCACCATCACACAAAGCACGTTTCTTTGTGTTTAATGAAGCTACAGTCACGAATTACGGAACATGTGTAATTATGTTGCAATGAAATAATAATCCTATTCCATTTAACAGCATGGTAGGCAGAAAAAACCTACCGAGATCTAGAATGCATGAATATTTTTTCCGATGCCTGGCGTATGTTTCACTTACAGCAACCTTTGTTAATGGTGACAGTTATTCTGTGTTTGCGGATATTGCTACATGGATATAAACTCCGTAATATTAGGAAACATTTACGTATTGGATACTCGTTTACTGCAGGTAACTATATTCAGTTCACTGCTTGAAGAGCAGCTTTACATTAACTACGTCGAATAGCATGAAGCTCAATTTCGGAACTATAAACTGCTTAATCGTAACATGGAAATGTAGGTTCGAATGTGCAGGTTGTATGTAACCAACAATTTTGTGAAAATGCTCTTGTCAATATTTGCTGCAAATGTTTTTGGGGCTTCGTACACTAACGAATGCGATGTAGTGCTTGGGGCATCACTTGAACCATGTCTCCAAGAAATTTCATTGTAATGTCTATTACGTCATTTAATATTGAAGTTACGTTGTTCTGGCTACGCGATATGCCCTCAGGTTTTTCAGTTGCTGAGACATATATTGGGGGTGTCCAGATAATAGTTCGAATAACCATGATGTAAACCACTTTCGTAGCCGACAGTACATATTCTTCCTTTTATACCTGATATTGCACATCGACAGGTCCTAAGCAATATGATACGAAAGCAATTCCACCATGGACTGCCTTTTCACTGACAGTTGTATTGGTCCGTTGATGGCAGTCTTTCACTGGATAGCGTCCTATTTTAAGGACAGCGTGCAGTATACTGCCGTAAATGGTAAATTGTCCAATTCTGTAACGATTTCTCGCGGTGTTCTACAAGGCGCAATACTTTCCCTCTTCTTATTTTCTATCTACATTTCTGATCTTCCTTGCTTTCATTCCACTCTTATTCTAAAATATTCTGAAGACATTGCTGTTGTTTTTGACCACAATACACGTGGTGACTCTCATAAATCTGAATTTATTATCAATAACATTGGTCAGTGGTCATCCTCGCTCGGCTTATCGTTAAACCCTCAAAAATGCAAAGAGGTAATATTTTCAAACTTAGCTGGTCAGCGTCGTGAAACTCTGCTTCAAGGAATTCCCACGATTTCCTTCAATGGCTCGAACTTCAGCAGAAGCGCATGTTTCAAGTATCTTGGCGTCATTTTATCACAGAGTCTCAAATGGACCGATCATGTGACTGCACAGTACTTGAAGGTTAGAAGGTTATCATTTTACGCCTTACGTCTGCGTTCTTTAGCTGTTCCTCCTGATGTAGTTAGATGTTTTGTTTTTTCTTGCATTGTTCCCATTTTAATCTACGCATCCCCTATAATTTTTCCTGGTCTTTTTGAAAAGGATTTTTTGATGATCAGAAGAGGAATCAAATTAATTTCAAGATTGAGCTCTTCCTCTACCGAGTTAATTCGTGATATGATCGTCGAACGCCACTTTCGTGAATGTGACAGATTGATCAGAGTCATATCGTCTGATAATGCACACCCACTGCATGAGGTCCTTATGGCTTGCAGATCGTTCCCAGCCACGCGTAGTCAACATATCGTCCCGTATGCAAGAACTGAGAAATTCAAAAATTCTTTTATTCCTTACCTGGCTCGATATTTGGTTGATCATACAAAAGTTATTTTCGATTTGAGGAAGAAACTGGCAGTATAATAACTGAAGTGGGATCATCTTTATTTGACATGCATTTCTTTAAAATGTACATTTTATTACGTGTGGTCGAATTAATTGTATCGCTGAAAATTCGTGTACTCGAATAAAGCCATTTTTCTTCTTTCTTCTTCTTCTATTAATAATATTGTAACAATTTTGACCGAATATAAACTCCTTTCCAAAATGCGAAAGACGTGTTTTGAAAACAACTTCAATCCGTTGGTGACAGAAAGCCTGAGAATGAGCGATTTGCCGTTGCCTATGGTTGTAATCCACTAACAGGTCAGTAGCTGATTTATCATAAATCATCGTTGCGAGAACGTATTCGCTTACTTGATTTTGTGGTATACAACCACATATGGTTTTCAAACACCGAGCTACAGTTCTCCTAGCAAATTGATACTCGTTTGAAGACACAACGAGGAATCAGTTTCCATACGTGATAGTTCGGGGCTGCTGTGTCTTTATTGCTGAATTTTCTGGCTTTATTATATGGCGGGAAGGAAGCGAGCATCAATCACACGCTTCATGCCAAATTAAAACCTCTTAAATTGTCCACCTTAATCGCCATCATAACACAGGCCAACGAAACATGCTCGAGAATTAGTGGCTCACTTGCGCGAAAGTATTTCAGAATAAATATCTCTGCACAGACTGCGGCATTACGACACCTAGGAACATAGATGTGTTATTATTGTTAGGGAATTAACTAAACACCGTCCAGGTCACCGTCCATGAATGTGATGCTTAATTGCATGGAGCGTTCGACAACGGTCCCTTCATTTGTACTTTCAATCCGTTTATCTCTCAGGGCTGTCGGCGATATCGGATAAAATACATTTGAACTGTAGACTGACAGATGTGATTTTGACAGACTCTGTATTTTAACAGCCTGTGGACCTCTCAATCCTCAAAGCGTTATCGGTGAGCTGTTTTCGGTGCTTAACGTTTAGATTTCAAGATGGATTGAGCAGTTTAATTTGTTATGCAAGCATAACTCTACAGTCAGTACATAGTGCGATTTGGCTTCAGCTACTCAGACTGTTGAATTACCCATGAAAGTATACAATTTCACCATTTTATCTGATTTATTAGAATTTATGTGATTAATGCCTACATTTGTTTTCTTGCATTGACCCAAATTACAAGATTTTTATTTTATTATGCGAAATGCTTTGCAGACATGGTGAGCCAGTCTTGCGCAATCTAGTGAAATACCTTAATATACCAATAAATTCAACCAAAACCTTCACGATGCGTTTGGTAAATATTAGGTTTATTTAAAATTAAACGGAACAAAGAGTGAAGTGTCATTTATTCAATTTTCGAAATTGGTTTCACATTCAGAACACACAGCTTGTTCTCATCAAGTAAATTTTATATGTATGAACAATTGGCGTGTCGACAGGGCCAGATTAAATGCACTTGGGTGTTGAACCATACTGGATTATCAACACACACGGTGTCATGGTAACGTTTACTTAGCTGAAACAGCGATCATTTTTACACACACATTTCTAAATTAAATCGCCTCAGTCTCTTGAAACAACTGAACGAATTCCTTGTTGTCAAGATGTCTTTAAATAATTCATTCACAGTTCTTAATGGCTGATCTATTCAAGGTTCCGTTGATTTACGGTCATTTCAGCCAACAACAATGCGTGAACTTTGGATAATGTTAGACGGAGTGTTTCTGCGCGTCACACTATTGAAACAACTTTGAATTGGTATACAAAATTCAATACGCAAGAATCATATCACGGCGTATCCAATTTCGGGAGAAATTACTTCGACTCAGATCTTTATCTGTATTGAACAATTTGAAGATCTATCAACAAATTTCCTACACTGTGATAAAATTTATCTTAGACAGCAATATCTTTCGGCAGCCAAGAAGAACAGGCATCTCACGATTACTCCAGCGTCAGTGAACAATGGTTTCTAGCCGTCTAAGCATCCATAATTCAAGGTCTTTTCACAACGAGCTACATGCCGAGTTTTCAGTTTTCAAGAAATATTCTTTTCCTATGATTCGTAGATACCCTAGATAATACGTTGTTCATGTGCGAACAGAAGCAACTTGAATTTTGTGAGTGATGATAAATCGTTTACGTACTGCAGAAGGAGATGCGGTTCTAGAAATGATCCATGTGGAACTACGCTGGTGGTTCTAAATACCAAGAAGACACTCCGTTTGATCTCAAACCCTTGCATGGCGATCTGGAATATATTCGCTCATTCATTCTGTTACAACTTTCTAGACTATAGACAGAATATGAACTTTGTGGGCAGATGTATTGCAAATTCCTAAAACTACGAATAGTGAAATTATATGCAGGTTCAGGTAAAAAAATTGGTTTTTTGTACACGAAAATCTGTTAAATGTGGGGCGAGTGTGAACACCTTCAAATAGCTACCAAGCTGGAATGCTGCTCTCAGTTAATTTGACGGTCATATTTTATTTGCTTAGGATAGAAGAATTTCAGATAATGTATTAAAGTGCATGCGGATACGAATCTTAGATAAAGTTTGCAAAATCTCGAGTCCTAGGAGAGCCTACATAATCTTATCAATAATCACGTTGTTTGCTGCAAATGTGTAGCAGGTCATTAGTTCTAATGTTAATCGATTTTAGATGCTGAACAAAATCCTGTTGCTTCCAGTGTTTGGATAATGATGCATTAACTCTTTTTTCCTGTGACTAGACCAATAACTTGCGAAGAGCTTAGTAGGTGTAAACCAAATTCTACCGTCAGCATATACCGACAAATTAGAGAGTGATAAACGCGATTACGACCTTTAGAAATAACTTGCTAGCATTAGTGCTAATATTACCAACTTAATTATCGTGATTGATGGTGTAGGTTGTTTTGTATTGTGGAGCTGCATTTTCTGTTTGGTTCCGCAATTTTCTGCTACCATTCAGATCCCACTCTCCCAAACACTCAAACAAGAAGGGAAAACTAATCAAATACGAAACGTAGCGTAACCTATCATTACAAGACTTATAACCTATTTATGTCTTTACCATACTTCAAAATATGGTTGTCTAATTTTTTAACCAATCACCGGCCCCTGAACATGTCAGCGTCCGGCTCGTTTGTCGTTTCCTTTACTGACCGTAACAGCAATGTCGTAGGCAAGATAGCAAAATTTGGATAGCCTTGGGCTTGGTGAGCCGCTTGTGTTTGCGGTCCACATTTGTCCTGACATTATGGCACCGTTTAAATTGTTTTTGACAGCGAAAAATATCTCAAAAGCCTATCGACAAAACAATCGCACACGGAGTAACCTTCATTAAAAAGAGTCGGAAAATGCTCAACTTGGCGATAGGTATTCTGAGCGAATTGGTGCCACCGTATTTTTAGATAGACACCTTGTGGTTTCGATGCAGTATCTCGGGGTCCCAGGAAGTTTCGGATTTACTTGTCGGGAATTGGGAATTGAAAAAATGAGGCAAAATTTTATTACTGATAATAGCTCTTTTCGTAATTGTTGTTAAAGCTATTGGAACAAATAGATATGAATAAACGTATTTCGAACAAGGCTAATTATAACATAGCCCGAAGGCATTCCATTGCAAACAATATTTGCAATGTCCTGCGAATCTTGATATTGACTTCTGGGTTACCTATGTGAATATAATTTAAACGTTTCGCTGCTTTTATCTAACTTCCCAATTAAAACTTCGTAGCATTTTTATATAGTATGATGTAACGGTTTTTTGAATTTTTAATATATCACTGAACGTGCAACATCACCAATTTATTTAGATGTCAGGTATTTGGATGTAATGAGTAAAAAGTGCTGACATATTAAATAATACTCACGTTCAATAGGACATCGAACGTATCTTGCTAAATGGGAAATTTAAATTGAAAGTTCAAAGTTGATTGAAATATTATTTGAAAACATCATCTCCGTAATATTCGTATGAATTCAGCAACAGTGACAGAGTAGATATTTCTACAATGCTGCATGAACTTGTTTCGCACTTATTGCGTTGTATAAAAATGCTTATTTGCAAGCATTTCAACCACACACCCAATGACCGGCGGTGGTTTCACTCATCAGGTAGGGACAGAAGATCAGAAACCGCGTGCTCTTGACACAGTGAAAAAATGTTAATTATGTTGCGTTTGTAAGGCACTGTTGGATTAAACTGTCACGACCAACCTGTTGAAGCACATATATAATAAGATGGGTTAAAACTTATTGCCATTGAGAAAATGCTCAATTGCATGCATCACCATCACACAAAGCACGTTTCTTTGTGTTTAATGAAGCTACAGTCACGAATTATGGAACATGTGTAATTATGTTGAAATAAAATAATAATCCTATTCCATTTAACAGCATGTTAGGCAGATAAAACCTACCGAGATCTAGAATGCATGAATATTTTTTCCGATGCCTGGCGTATGTTTCACTTACAGCAACCTTTGTTAATGGTGACAGTCAATCTGTGTTTGCGGATATTGCTACATGGATATAAACTCCGTAATATTAGGAAACATTTACGTATTGGATACTCGTTTACTGCGGGTAACTATATTCAGTGCACTGCTTGAAGAGCAGCTTTACATTAACTACGTCGAATAGCATGAAGCTCAATTTCGGAACTATAAACTGCTTAATCGTAACATGGAAAGGGAAGTTGGAATGTGCAGGTTGTATGTAACCAACATTTTTGTGAAAATGCTCTTGTCAATATTTGCTGCAAATGTTTTTGGGGCTTCGTACACTAACGAATGCGATGTAGTGCTTGGGGCATCACTTGAACCATGTCTCCAAGAAATTTCATTGTAATGTCTATTACGTCATTTAATATTGAAGTTACGTTGTTCTGGCTACGCGATATGCCCTCAGGTTTTTCAGTTGCTGAGGCATATATTGGGGGTGTCCAGATAATCGTTCGAATAACCATGATGTAAACCACTTTCGTAGCCGACAGTACAGTACCACCCCCTTTGAAACTCACTTTCTTAACTTCTGCTATGACAGCCTTTGTCAGACAAAATTGGAAAATACACAGGAAAAATATCTCCAAACACCTCAGACTCAGCATACCGAAGGCTGTCTGCGAAACACAAGCTGCAGCAACGCCGTGCGAAGACACGGACAGACTAAACTCCGATGTTGTTTCAAAAAACTGCAATGGTCCGGCTCTCAGGGGGTCGGACAAATAAACAACATCCGCATATGCTCGCTACACACGAATACCACTGTTAAATGTCCATACACAAATGCACAGTGCTTGCGGAACAAAATCGCCGAATTAACCCATTTTAACGCTCAGTTTTCTGCTGACATCATTGCTGTTACCGAAACATGGTTTTACGATCAGGTGAACGATTGCGAGCTATCACTTCCCAACATGATCCTACTTCGACGAGACTGTTCAAGATCAGGTGGTGGAGTTGCATTATATTATAACGAACGTCTTCAATGCACCTGAAGACACACCTGAATGCACCTGACACAGGGTTTGAGCTAGAGGACACCATGTGGTGTAGCCTTCGCTTGGAAACTGGAGAGAACTGTATACTTGGTGTGATCTACCGCTCGCCCAACTCTTCCGATGCCCACAATGAAACGTTGTTACAAATGATGCGCAACGCTGGAAAACTTAGAGGATGCCAATTATTAATAATGTGTGATTTTAACCTCCCACATCTCTACACCAAAGGTATGCATACTCAGCAATCCCTTGAGTACAAATTCCGTAAGATAATCACTTTCACTCCCCTATACAACCATGTCCATTCATTCACACGGCAAAGGGGCCTCAATAAATCATCAATTCTAGATCTGGTTTTAACCTCTGAAGCAACAACAGTAGAGTCAGCGCAGTATCATAGTCCTTTGGGGCTAAGTGAACATCTGGTGTTGTCCTTCGAATTCGTGTGCAACGCCAGAAGGACGTCGGACGACGTTAAGTTATTCAGGAGATTCGATTACTTCGGCCTTCGCGGTGCCATTACGATTATGGAGGAAAAACATCTCGATCTGGCGAATGCAGAAACTAATTGTTCTAGTCTGTTAAATTATATCGGTACAAAACTAGACGAGAATACTACCTGTGTTCCCAAAAGGAAATCAAGAAAATTTTGCTTCAAACTCCGAAGCCACACTCTGACGTGGATAGCCATGCGAAATTCCGCATGGGCTGCACACAAAATAACACGAACAGACGCATCTTGGGAACACTTTCGTAGTTTTCCTAACAAGGTGACGTCCTTATTTCGAGAAGACAAGAAATATCACCATTGGAAGCTAATCGACCAGATGGAACAACATTCTAAGTTGCTGTACACCAGCCACACTCTGACCCTTTAAATCCCACACTCACGATTGAATTGTCGTCGTAACTTCTTCGCTGTTCGAGTATGCTTCTTGTGTAATAGCTTACCGACAGATATTGTTACCTCAGCGAACGAGCACATCTTTAAACAAAGGTTACGAAACCTTATGTTGAAAACTACTGCGTTGGCCGCTACCTATTGATGTCTATATTATTTAACGCACGGAACTACCGTCCATCCAAAGATTCTTTTCCCTCAGTCTGTGTCGCCATTGTGGATTAGTTTGCTCCACCTATGAAGAACATGGATATGATCATACAAGTAACAATTTTTTTAATTTGTATACGTAGATCATGTGGTACTGTACAGCAATTTGCTTTTTAACCATAAATCTTGAATCTTGAATCCTGAATCTCTCAGTAATTGTTGTGAAAGCTAACGGAACAAATAGGTATGAATAAACTGTCATTTCGAACAAGCCTGATTATTAAATAGCCTGAAGGCTGTTCATTGCAAGACACATCATCAGTTTCCTATGGATGTGGATAATGAATTTTGGGTCACCTTGGTGAATATACTGCTGGCGTTGTGGTGCTTTAATCTAACTACCTCAGTCAAAATTGGTAGCATTTTCATGTACGGATTCTTGGATATTCAATAAATCACTGAAAGCCCAAGATCACAAATTCATGTAGATGTCAGGCGCAAGAAATTGAATACAACGAGTAAAATGTGACGATAAGAATAACACTGCTTACGAGGAGTTGCTGAAGCAATGCGGAAATTGATGAACATTATTAAGTTGATTTAAAGAGTAATTCATAAGATCATCTCCTAAATATTTGTGAGCATTTAGTGACATACAATGCTGCATGAACTTGTTTCGCACTTATTGCGTTGTACAAAAATGTTCATTTGCAAGCATTTCAACCACACACCCAATGACCGGCGGTGTTTTCACTCATCAGGTAGGGACAGAAGATCAGAAACCGCGTGCTCTTGACACAGTGAAAAAATGTTAATTATGTTGCGTTTGTAAGGCACTGTTGGATTAAACTGTCACGACCAACCTGTTGAAGCACATATATAATTAGATGGGTTAAAACCCATTGCCATTGAGAAAATGCTCAATTGCATGCATCACCATCACACAAAGAACGTTTCTATGTGTTTAATGAAGCTACAGTCACGAATTACGGAACATGTGTAATTATGTTGCAATAAAATAATAATCCTATTCCATTTAACAGCATGTTAGGCAGATAAAACCTACCGAGATCTAGAATGCATGAATATTTTTTCCGATGCCTGGCGTATGTTTCACTTACAGCAACCTTTGTTAATGGTGACAGTCAATCTGTGTTTGCGGATATTGCTACATGGATATAAACTCCGTAATATTAGGAAACATTTACGTATTGGTTACTCGTTTACTGCGGGTAACTATATTCAGTTCACTGCTTGAAGAGCAGCTTTACATTAACTACGTCGAATAGCATGAAGCTCAATTTCGGAACTATAAACTGCTTAATCGTAACATGGAAAGGGAAGTTGGAATGTGCAGGTTGTATGTAACCAACATTTTTGTGAAAATGCTCTTGTCAATATTTGCTGCAAATGTTTTTGGGGCTTCGTACACTAACGAATGCGATGTAGTGCTTGGGGCATCACTTGAACCATGTCTCCAAGAAATTTCATTGTAATTTCTATTACGTCATTTAATATTGAAGTTACGTTGTTCTGGCTACGCGATATGCCCTCAGGTTTTTCAGTTGCTGAGGCATATATTGGGGGTGTCCAGATAATCGTTCGAATAACCATGATGTAAACCACTTTCGTAGCCGACAGTACAGTACCACCCCCTTTAAAACTCACTTTCTTAACTTCTGCTATGACAGCCTTTGTCAGACAAAATTGGAAAATACACAGGAAAAATATCTCCAAACACCTCAGACTCAGCATACCGAAGGCTGTCTGCGAAACACAAGCTGCAGCAACGCCGTGCGAAGACACGGACAGACTAAACTCCGATGTTGTTTCAAAAAACTGCAATGGTCCGGCTCTCAGGGGGTCGGACAAATAAACAACATCCGCATAGGCTCGCTACACACGAATACCACTGTTAAATGTCCATACACAAATGCACAGTGCTTGCGGAACAAAATCGCCGAATTAACCCATTTTAACGCTCAGTTTTCTGCTGACATCATTGCTGTTACCGAAACATGGTTTTACGATCAGGTGAACGATTGCGAGCTATCACTTCCCAACATGATCCTACTTCGACGAGACTGTTCAAGATCAGGTGGTGGAGTTGCATTATATTATAACGAACGTCTTCAATGCACCTGAAGACACACCTGAATGCACCTGACACAGGGTTTGAGCTAGAGGACACCATGTGGTGTAGCCTTCGCTTGGAAACTGGAGAGAACTGTATACTTGGTGTGATCTACCGCTCGTTCAACTCTTCCGATGCCCACAATGAAACGTTGTTACAAATGATGCGCAACGCTGGAAACCTTAGAGGATGCCAATTATTAATAATGTGTGATTTTAACCTCCCACATCTCTACACCAAAGGTGTGCATACTCAGCAATCCCTTGAGTACAAATTCCGTAAGATAATCACTTTCACTCCCCTATACAACCATGTCCATTCATTCACACGGCAAAGGGGCCTCAATAAATCATCAATTCTAGATCTGGTTTTAACCTCTGAAGCAACAACAGTAGAGTCAGCGCAGTATCATAGTCCTTTGGGGCTAAGTGAACATCTGGTGTTGTCCTTCGAATTCGTGTGCAACGCCAGAAGGACGTCGGACGACGTTAAGTTATTCAGGAGATTCGATTACTTCGGCCTTCGCGGTGCCATTACGATTATGGAGGAAAAACATCTCGATCTGGCGAATGCAGAAACTAATTGTTCTAGTCTGTTAAATTATATCGGTACAAAACTAGACGAGAATACTACCTGTGTTCCCAAAAGGAAATCAAGAAAATTTTGCTTCAAACTCCGAAGCCACACTCTGACGTGGATAGCCATGCGAAATTCCGCATGGGCTGCACACAAAATAACACGAACAGACGCATCTTGGGAACACTTTCGTAGTTTTCCTAACAAGGTGACGTCCTTATTTCGAGAAGACAAGAAATATCACCATTGGAAGCTAATCGACCAGATGGAACAACATCCTAAGTTGCTGTACAACAGCCACACTCTGACCCTTTAAATCCCACACTCACGATTGAATTGTCGTCGTAACTTCTTCGCTGTTCGAGTATGCTTCTTGTGTAATAGCTTACCGACAGATATTGTTACCTCAGCGAACGAGCACATCTTTAAACAAAGGTTACGAAACCTTATGTTGAAAACTACTGCGTTGGCCGCTACCTATTGATGTCTATATTATTTAACGCACGGAACTACCGTCCATCCAAAGATTCTTTTCCCTCAGTCTGTGTCGCCATTGTGGATTATTTTGCTCCACCTATGAAGAACATGGATATGATCATACAAGTAACAATTTTTTTAATTTGTATTAGATCATGTGGTACTGTACAGCAATTTGCTTTTTAACCATAAATCTTGAATCTTGAATCCTGAATCTCTCAGTAATTGTTGTGAAAGCTAACGGAACAAATAGGTATGAATAAACTGTCATTTCGAACAAGCCTGATTATTAAATAGCCTGAAGGCTGTTCATTGCAAGACACATCATCAGTTTCCTATGGATGTGGATAATGAATTTTGGGTCACCTTGGTGAATATACTGCTGGCGTTGTGGTGCTTTAATCTAACTACCTCAGTCAAAATTGGTAGCATCTTCATGTACGGATTCTTGGATATTCAATAAATCACTGAAAGCCCAAGATCACAAATTCATGTAGATGTCAGGCGCAAGAAATTGAATACAACGAGTAAAATGTGACGATAAGAATAACACTGCTTACGAGAAGTTGCTGAAGCAATGCGGAAATTGATGAACATTATTAAGTTGATTTAAAGAGTAATTCATAAGATCATCTCCTAAATATTTGTGAGCATTTAGTGACATACAATGCTGCATGAACTTGTTTCGCACTTATTGCGTTGTACAAAAATGTTCATTTGCAAGCATTTCAACCACACACCCAATGACCGGCGGTGGTTTCACTCATCAGGTAGGGACAGAAGATCAGAAACCGCGTGCTCTTGACACAGTGAAAAAATGTTAATTATGTTGCGTTTGTAAGGCACTGTTGGATTAAATTGTCACGACCAAACTGTTGAAGCACATATATAATTAGATGGGTTAAAACCCATTGCCATTGAGAAAATGCTCAATTGCATGCATCACCATCACACAAAGCACGTTTCTTTGTGTTTAATGAAGCTACAGTCACGAATTATGGAACATGTGTAATTATGTTGAAATAAAATAATAATCCTATTCCATTTAACAGCATGTTAGGCAGATAAAACCTACCGAGATCTAGAATGCATGAATATTTTTTCCGATGCCTGGCGTATGTTTCACTTACAGCAACCTTTGTTAATGGTGACAGTCAATCTGTGTTTGCGGATATTGCTACATGGATATAAACTCCGTAATATTAGGAAACATTTACGTATTGGTTACTCGTTTACTGCAGGTAACTATATTCAGTTCACTGCTTGAAGAGCAGCTTTACATTAACTACGTCGAATAGCATGAAGCTCAATTTCGGAACTATAAACTGCTTAATCGTAACATGGAAAGGGAAGTTGGAATGTGCAGGTTGTATGTAACCAACATTTTTGTGAAAATGCTCTTGTCAATATTTGCTGCAAATGTTTTTGGGGCTTCGTACACTAACGAATGCGATGTAGTGCTTGGGGCATCACTTGAACCATGTCTCCAAGAAATTTCATTGTAATTTCTATTACGTCATTTAATATTGAAGTTACGTTGTTCTGGCTACGCGATATGCCCTCAGGTTTTTCAGTTGCTGAGGCATATATTGGGGGTGTCCAGATAATCGTTCGAATAACCATGATGTAAACCACTTTCGTAGCCGACAGTACAGTACCACCCCCTTTGAAACTCACTTTCTTAACTTCTGCTATGACAGCCTTTGTCAGACAAAATTGGAAAATACACAGGAAAAATATCTCCAAACACCTCAGACTCAGCATACCGAAGGCTGCCTCCGAAACACAAGCTGCAGCAACGCCGTGCGAAGACACGGACAGACTAAACTCCGATGTTGTTTCAAAAAACTGCAATGGTCCGGCTCTCAGGGGGTCGGACAAATAAACAACATCCGCATAGGCTCGCTACACACGAATACCACTGTTAAATGTCCATACACAAATGCACAGTGCTTGCGGAACAAAATCGCCGAATTAACCCATTTTAACGCTCAGTTTTCTGCTGACATCATTGCTGTTACCGAAACATGGTTTTACGATCAGGTGAACGATTGCGAGCTATCACTTCCCAACATGATCCTACTTCGACGAGACTGTTCAAGATCAGGTGGTGGAGTTGCATTATATTATAACGAACGTCTTCAATGCACCTGAAGACACACCTGAATGCACCTGACACAGGGTTTGAGCTAGAGGACACCATGTGGTGTAGCCTTCGCTTGGAAACTGGAGAGAACTGTATACTTGGTGTGATCTACCGCTCGCCCAACTCTTCCGATGCCCACAATGAAACGTTGTTACAAATGATGCGCAACGCTGGAAACCATGGAGGATGCCAATTATTAATAATGTGTGATTTTAACCTCCCACATCTCTACACCAAAGGTATGCATACTCAGCAATCCCTTGAGTACAAATTCCGTAAGATAATCACTTTCACTCCCCTATACAACCATGTCCATTCATTCACACGGCAAAGGGGCCTCAATAAATCATCAATTCTAGATCTGGTTTTAACCTCTGAAGCAACAACAGTAGAGTCAGCGCAGTATCATAGTCCTTTGGGGCTAAGTGAACATCTGGTGTTGTCCTTCGAATTCGTGTGCAACGCCAGAAGGACGTCGGACGACGTTAAGTTATTCAGGAGATTCGATTACTTCGGCCTTCGCGGTGCCATTACGATTATGGAGGAAAAACATCTCGATCTTGCGAATGCAGAAACTAATTGTTCTAGTCTGTTAAATTATATCGGTACAAAACTAGACGAGAATACTACCTGTGTTCCCAAAAGGAAATCAAGAAAATTTTGCTTCAAACTCCGAAGCCACACTCTGACGTGGATAGCCATGCGAAATTCCGCATGGGCTGCACACAAAATAACACGAACAGACGCATCTTGGGAACACTTTCGTAGTTTTCCTAACAAGGTGACGTCCTTATTTCGAGAAGACAAGAAATATCACCATTGGAAGCTAATCGACCAGATGGAACAACATCCTAAGTTGCTGTACAACAGCCACACTCTGACCCTTTAAATCCCACACTCACGATTGAATTGTCGTCGTAACTTCTTCGCTGTTCGAGTATGCTTCTTGTGTAATAGCTTACCGACAGATATTGTTACCTCAGCGAACGAGCACATCTTTAAACAAAGGTTACGAAACCTTATGTTGAAAACTACTGCGTTGGCCGCTACCTATTGATGTCTATATTATTTAACGCACGGAACTACCGTCCATCCAAAGATTCTTTTCCCTCAGTCTGTGTCGCCATTGTGGATTATTTTGCTCCACCTATGAAGAACATGGATATGATCATACAAGTAACATTTTTTTTAATTTGTATACGTAGATCATGTGGTACTGTACAGCAATTTGCTTTTTAACCATAAATCTTGAATCTTGAATCCTGAATCTCTCAGTAATTGTTGTGAAAGCTAACGGAACAAATAGGTATGAATAAACTGTCATTTCGAACAAGCCTGATTATTAAATAGCCTGAAGGCTGTTCATTGCAAGACACATCATCAGTTTCCTATGGATGTGGATAATGAATTTTGGGTCACCTTGGTGAATATACTGCTGGCGTTGTGGTGCTTTAATCTAACTACCTCAGTCAAAATTGGTAGCATCTTCATGTACGGATTCTTGGATATTCAATAAATCACTGAAAGCCCAAGATCACAAATTCATGTAGATGTCAGGCGAAAGAAATTGAATACAACGAGTAAAATGTGACGATAAGAATAACACTGCTTACGAGAAGTTGCTGAAGCAATGCGGAATTTGATGAACATTATTAAGTTGATTTAAAGAGTAATTCATAAGATCATCTCCTAAATATTTGTGACCATTTAGTGACATACAATGCTGCATGAACTTGTTTCGCACTTATTGCGTTGTACAAAAATGTTCATTTGCAAGCATTTCAACCACACACCCAATGACCGGCGGTGGTTTCACTCATCAGGTAGGGACAGAAGATCAGAAAATGCGTGCTCTTGACACAGTGAAAAAATGTTAATTATGTTGCGTATGTGAGGCACTGTTGGATTAAATTGTCACGACCAACCTGTTGAAGCACATATATAATAAGATGGGTTAAAACCCATTGCCATTGAGGAAATGCTCAATTGCATGTATCACCATCACACAAAGCACGTTTCTTTGTGTTTAATGAAGCTACAGTCACGAATTATGGAACATGTGTAATTATGTTGAAATAAAATAATAATCCTATTCCATTTAACAGCATGTTAGGCAGATAAAACCTACCGAGATCTAGAATGCATGAATATTTTTTCCGATGCCTGGCGTATGTTTCACTTACAGCAACCTTTGTTAATGGTGACAGTCAATCTGTGTTTGCGGATATTGCTACATGGATATAAACTCCGTAATATTAGGAAACATTTACGTATTGGTTACTCGTTTACTGCGGGTAACTATATTCAGTTCACTGCTTGAAGAGCAGCTTTACATTAACTACGTCGAATAGCATGAAGCTCAATTTCGGAACTATAAACTGCTTAATCGTAACATGGAAAGGGAAGTTGGAATGTGCAGGTTGTATGTAACCAACATTTTTGTGAAAATGCTCTTGTCAATATTTGCTGCAAATGTTTTTGGGGCTTCGTACACTAACGAATGCGATGTAGTGCTTGGGGCATCACTTGAACCATGTCTCCAAGAAATTTCATTGTAATTTCTATTACGTCATTTAATATTGAAGTTACGTTGTTCTGGCTACGCGATATGCCCTCAGGTTTTTCAGTTGCTGAGGCATATATTGGGGGTGTCCAGATAATCGTTCGAATAACCATTATGTAAACCACTTTCGTAGCCGACAGTACAGTACCACCCCCTTTAAAACTCACTTTCTTAACTTTTGCTATGACAGCCTTTGTCAGACAAAATTGGAAAATACACAGGAAAAATATCTCCAAACACCTCAGACGCAGCATACCGAAGGCTGTCTGCGAAACACAAGCTGCAGCAACGCCGTGCGAAGACACGGACAGACTAAACTCCGATGTTGTTTCAAAAAACTGCAATGGTCCGGCTCTCAGGGGGTCGGACAAATAAACAACATCCGCATAGGCTCGCTACACACGAATACCACTGTTAAATGTCCATACACAAATGCACAGTGCTTGCGGAACAAAATCGCCGAATTAACCCATTTTAACGCTCAGTTTTCTGCTGACATCATTGCTGTTACCGAAACATGGTTTTACGATCAGGTGAACGATTGCGAGCTATCACTTCCCAACATGATCCTACTTCGATGAGACTGTTCAAGATCAGGTGGTGGAGTTGCATTATATTATAACGAACGTCTTCAATGCACCTGAAGACACACCTGAATGCACCTGACACAGGGTTTGAGCTAGAGGACACCATGTGGTGTAGCCTTCGCTTGGAAACTGGAGAGAACTGTATACTTGGTGTGATCTACCGCTCGTTCAAATCTTCCGATGCCCACAATGAAACGCTGTTACAAATGATGCGCAACGCTGGAAACCTTAGAGGATGCCAATTCGTAATAATGTGTGATTTTAACCTCCCACATCTCTACACCAAAGGTGTGCATACTCAGCAATCCCTTGAGTACAAATTCCGTAAGATAATCACTTTCACTCCCCTATACAACCATGTCCATTCATTCACACGGCAAAGGGGCCTCAATAAATCATCAATTCGAGATCTGGTTTTAACCTCTGAAGCAACAACAGTAGAGTCAGCGCAGTATCATAGTCCTTTGGGGCTAAGTGAACATCTGGTGTTGTCCTTCGAATTCGTGTGCAACGCCAGAAGGACGTCGGACGACGTTAAGTTATTCAGGAGATTCGATTACTTCGGCCTTCGCGGTGCCATTACGATTATGGAGGAAAAACATCTCGATCTGCGAATGCAGAAACTAATTGTTCTAGTCTGTTAAATTATATCGGTACAAAACTAGACGAGAATACTACCTGTGTTCCCAAAAGGAAATCAAGAAAATTTTGCTTCAAACTCCGAAGCCACACTCTGACGTGGATAGCCATGCGAAATTCCGCATGGGCTGCACACAAAATAACACGAACAGACGCATCTTGCGAACACTTTCGTAGTTTTCCTAACAAGGTGACGTCCTTATTTCGAGAAGACAAGAAATCTCACCATTGGAAGCTAATCGACCAGATGGAACAACATTCTAAGTTGCTGTACACCAGCCACACTCTGACCCTTTAAATCCCCACTCACGATTGAATTGTCGTCGTAACTTCTCCGCTGTTCGAGTATGCTTCTTGTGGAATAGCTTACCGACAGATATTGTTACCTCAGCGAACGAGCACATCTTTAAACAAAGGTTACGAAACCTTATGTTGAAAACTACTGCGTTGGCCGCTACCTATTGATGTCTATATTATTTAACGCACGGAACTACCGTCCATCCAAAGATTCTTTTCCCTCAGTCTGTGTCGCCATTGTGGATTAGTTTGCTCCACCTATGAAGAACATGGATATGATCATACAAGTAACAATTTTTTTAATTTGTATAGGTAGATCATGTGGTACTGTACAGCAATTTGCTTTTTAACCATAAATCTTGAATCTTGAATCCTGAATCTCTCAGTAATTGTTGTGAAAGCTAACGGAACAAATAGGTATGAATAAACTGTCATTTCGAACAAGCCTGATTATTAAATAGCCTGAAGGCTGTTCATTGCAAGACACATCATCAGTTTCCTATGGATGTGGATAATGAATTTTGGGTCACCTTGGTGAATATACTGCTGGCGTTGTGGTGCTTTAATCTAACTACCTCAGTCAAAATTGGTAGCATCTTCATGTACGGATTCTTGGATATTCAATAAATCACTGAAAGCCCAAGATCACAAATTCATGTAGATGTCAGGCGCAAGAAATTGAATACAACGAGTAAAATGTGACGATAAGAATAACACTGCTTACGAGGAGTTGCTGAAGCAATGCGGAAATTGATGAACATTATTAAGTTGATTTAAAGAGTAATTCATAAGATCATCTCCTAAATATTTGTGAGCATTTAGTGACATACAATGCTGCATGAACTTGTTTCGCACTTATTGCGTTGTACAAAAATGTTCATTTGCAAGCATTTCAACCACACACCCAATGACCGGCGGTGTTTTCACTCATCAGGTAGGGACAGAAGATCAGAAACCGCGTGCTCTTGACACAGTGAAAAAATGTTAATTATGTTGCGTTTGTAAGGCACTGTTGGATTAAATTGTCACGACCAAACTGTTGAAGCACATACATAAATAGATGGGTTAAAACCCATTGCCATTGAGAAAATGCTCAATTGCATTAATCACCATCACACAAAGCACGTTTCTTTGTGTTTAATGAAGCTACAGTCACGAATTATGAAACATGTGTAATTATGTTGAAATAAAATAATAATCCTATTCCATTTAACAGCATGTTAGGCAGATAAAACCTACCGAGATCTAGAATGCATGAATATTTTTTCCGATGCCTGGCGAATGTTTCACTTACAGCAACCTTTGTTAATGGTGACAGTCAATCTGTGTTTGCGGATATTGCTACATGGATATAAACTCCGTAATATTAGGAAACATTTACGTATTGGTTACTCGTTTACTGCAGGTAACTATATTCAGTTCACTGCTTGAAGAGCAGCTTTACATTAACTACGTCGAATAGCATGAAGCTCAATTTCGGAACTATAAACTGCTTAATCGTAACATGGAAAGGGAAGTTGGAATGTGCAGGTTGTATGTAACCAACATTTTTGTGAAAATGCTCTTGTCAATATTTGCTGCAAATGTTTTTGGGGCTTCGTACACTAACGAATGCGATGTAGTGCTTGGGGCATCACTTGAACCATGTCTCCAAGAAATTTCATTGTAATTTCTATTACGTCATTTAATATTGAAGTTACGTTGTTCTGGCTACGCGATATGCCCTCAGGTTTTTCAGTTGCTGAGGCATATATTGGGGGTGTCCAGATAATCGTTCGAATAACCATGATGTAAACCACTTTCGTAGCCGACAGTACAGTACCACCCCCTTTGAAACTCACTTTCTTAACTTCTGCTATGACAGCCTTTGTCAGACAAGATTGGAAAATACACAGGAAAAATATCTCCAAACACCTCAGACTCAGCATACCGAAGGCTGTCTGCGAAACACAAGCTGCAGCAACGCCGTGCGAAGACACGGACAGACTAAACTCCGATGTTGTTTCAAAAAACTGCAATGGTCCGGCTCTCACGGGGTCGGACAAATAAACAACATCCGCATAGGCTCGCTACACACGAATACCACTGTTAAATGTCCATACACAAATGCACAGTGCTTGCGGAACAAAATTGCCGAATTAACCCATTTTAACGCTCAGTTTTCTGCTGACATCATTGCTGTTACCGAAACATGGTTTTACGATCAGGTGAACGATTGCGAGCTATCACTTACCAACATGATCCTACTTCGACGAGACTGTTCAAGATCAGGTGGTGGAGTTGCATTATATTATAACGAACGTCTTCAATGCACCTGAAGACACACCTGAATGCACCTGACACAGGGTTTGAGCTAGAGGACACCATGTGGCGTAGCCTTCGCTTGGAAACTGGAGAGAACTGTATACTTGGTGTGATCTACCGCTCGCCCAACTCTTCCGATGCCTACAATGAAACGTTGTTACAAATAATGCGCAATGCTGGAAACCTTAGAGGATACCAATTATTAATAATGTGTGATTTTAACCTCCCACATCTCTACACCAAAGGTGTGCATACTCAGCAATCCCTTGAGTACAAATTCCGTAAGATAATCACTTTCACTCCCCTATACAACCATGTCCATTCATTCACACGGCAAAGGGGCCTCAATAAATCATCAATTCTAGATCTGGTTTTGACCTCTGAAGCAACAACAGTAGAGTCAGCGCAGTATCATAGTCCTTTGGGGCTAAGTGAACATCTGGTGTTGTCCTTCGAATTCGTGTGCAACGCCAGAAGGACGTCGGACGACGTTAAGTTATTCAGGAGATTCGATTACTTCGGCCTTCGCGGTGCCATTACGATTATGGAGGAAAAACATCTCGATCTGGCGAATGCAGAAACTAATTGTTCTAGTCTGTTAAATTATATCGGTACAAAACTAGACGAGAATACTATCTTTGTTCCCAAAAGGAAATCAAGAAAATTTTGCTTCAAACTCCGAAGCCACACTCTGACGTGGATAGCCATGCGAAATTCCGCATGGGCTGCACACAAAATAACACGAACAGATGCATCTTGGGAACACTTTCGTAGTTTTCCTAACAAGGTGACGTCCTTATTTCGAGAAGACAAGAAATATCACCATTGGAAGCTAATCGACCAGATGGAACAACATCCTAAGTTGCTGTACAACAGCCACACTCTGACCCTTTAAATCCCACACTCACGATTGAATTGTCGTCGTAACTTCTTCGCTGTTCGAGTATGCTTCTTGTGGAATAGCTTACCGACAGATATTGTTACCTCAGCGAACGAGCACATCTTTAAACAAAGGTTACGAAACCTTATGTTGAAAACTACTGCGTTGGCCGCTACCTATTGATATCTATATTATTTAATGCACGGAACTACCGTCCATCCGAATATTCTTTTCCCTCAGTCTGTGTCGCCATTGTGGATTATTTTGCTCCACCTATGAAGAACATGGATATGATCATACAAGTAACAATTTTTTTAATTTGTATACGTAGATCATGTGGTACTGTACAGCAATTTGCTTTTTAACCATAAATCTTGAATCTTGAATCCTGAATCTCTCAGTAATTGTTGTGAAAGCTAACGGAACAAATAGGTATGAATAAACTGTCATTTCGAACAAGCCTGATTATTAAATAGCCTGAAGGCTGTTCATTGCAAGACACATCATCAGTTTCCTATGGATGTGGATAATGAATTTTGGGTCACCTTGATGAATATACTGCTGGCGTTGTGGTGCTTTAATCTAACTACCTCAGTCAAAATTGGTAGCATTTTCATGTACGGATTCTTGGATATTCAATAAATCACTGAAAGCCCAAGATCACAAATTCATGTAGATGTCAGGCGAAAGAAATTGAATACAACGAGTAAAATGTGACGATAAGAATAACACTGCTTACGAGGAGTTGCTGAAGCAATGCGGAAATTGATGAACATTATTAAGTCGATTTGAAGAGTAATTCATAAGATCATCTCCTAAATATTTGTGAGCATTTAGTGACATACAATGCTGCATGAACTTGTTTCGCACTTATTGCGTTGTACAAAAATGTTCATTTGCAAGCATTTCAACCACACACCCAATGACCGGCGGTGTTTTCACTCATCAGGTAGGGACAGAAGATCAGAAACCGCGTGCTCTTGACACAGTGAAAAAATGTTAATTATGTTGCGCTTGTAAGCCTCTGTTGGATTGAACTGTCACTACCAACCTGTTGAAGCACATATATAATTAGATGGGTTAAAACCCATTGCCATTGAGAAAATGCTCAATTGCATGCATCACCATCACACAAAGCACGTTTCTTTGTGTTTAATGATGCTACAGTCACGAATTATGGAACATGTGTAATTATGTTGCAATAAATAATAGGTTGTTAGCCAGATAAACGGTTTGGAGATCTAGAATGCATGAATATATTTATCGATGCCTGCCTTATCTTCCACTTACAGCAACATTTGTTTAATGGTGAGAGTTATTTGTGTTTGCGGATATTGCTTCATTGAGGTGCACTGCCTAATACAAGGATTCATTTACGTATTGCATGCTATTTTACTGTATGTGACTATATTCACTTTACTGCTTGAAGAGCAGCTTTACGTGAATTACCTGAAATAGCATGAACCACGATTTCGGAACTATAAACAGCTTGCTAGTAACATGGATCGTGAATTTCAACTATTTTGTGAACATGTTCTTGTCAATATTTGTTACAAATTCTTTTTTGGCGCTGTGCATGAACAAACTCGATGTAGTGCCAGGAGGAGAATAAGAATAATACTGCTTTCGAGGAACTGCGAGAGCAAAATTTCATTCTAAATGCGGAATTTGATGAAAATTATTAACTTGAATTAAAGAGTAAGTTAAAAGATCATCTCATTTATTCTTTGTTCGCGGAAATTTCTTCATTGACATAATCTGCGTAATTCTATGATACATTTACGTGTTGCATGCTATTTTACAGCAGGTCACTATAATCAATTCACTGCTTGAAGAGCAGCTTTACGTTAACTACATCGAATAGCATGAAGCTCGATTTGGGACTGCCTAATAGCATGAGGGAGATGAATTTCGTATGTGACATTTGTAGGTGATCAACTTTTTTGAGAACATGTACTTGTCAATATTTGTTACAAATTGAATACAATTGAAGTGAATACAATAATTTCGAAACACGTCCGATCCAATAATGAATGGTTTGTGAAACATACATGACGAATTGTTAAACAAATCGAAACTTACGACTTGAACCACCTTTTCGAATTAATGCTGAACAACACAAAGCAATTTTATTTCAAAAGACTAACTATTTTGATGAGACACATTTTCGTGAATAAATATCTGATGAAATAACAATTTTCAACGTACATTAGCAGATCATAATTTTTGAAACTGTTTACAGCTGGGAAAGCGCCTTTTGTCTGTCAACTGCTACTGCCTTGTAGGTTGAAGTTTGGTCTACACGTGCTAGAGAGGTGTAAACTAACAAATGCGATGCAGTGCTTGAGTCATCACTTGAACCATGTCTCCAAGAAATTTCATTGTAATGTCTATTACGTCATTTAATAATGAAGTCACGTTGTTCTGGCTACGCGATATGCCCTAAGGATTTTTCAGTTGCTGAGGCATATGTTGGAGGTCTTCCTGATGAACGCTTTATTGATCTGTTATATAAACCACTTCCGTAACCGACAGTACATGTTCGCTCTTTCATAAACGATATTGCTCAGCGCCAGGTCCTACACAATATGATACGCAAGCAATTCTACCTCGGACGGTCTTTGCACCAACAGTTGCATTGGTCCGTTGATGGCAATCTTTCAATATTATTATGACTATTTGTGACCGAAAATTAACTCCTTCTTAAAATGCGAAGGACATGTTTTAATAACAACTTTAATCCGTTGGTGACAGAAAGCCTTAGAAAGAGCAATTGGCCGTTGCCTATGATTGGAATCCACTAAGTGGCCAGCAGCTGATTTAAACTAAAACATCGCTGCGAGAACCTTTTCGCTTACTTGATTTCGCGGTCTCCAACCACTTAAGTTTTTAAAACACCAAGCTACAGTAATCCTAGCACCTTGATACTCGTTTGAAGTCAGAACGAGGAATCGGCTTCTAGATCGGAGCTGCTGAGTGTATTTAGTGCTGAGTTCTCAGGCTTTATTATATGGCGGGAAGGAAGCGAGCATCAATCACACACTGCATGCCAAATTAAATCCTCTTAAAACAGTAACCTGGACCGCCATCGTAACCCAGGCCAACGAACCATGCTCGAGAATTAGTTGCTCAGTTGCGCGAAAGTATTTCAGAACGGAAATCTCTGCACAGACTGCGGCATTACGACGCGTAGGCACATAGGCCTTTGTTAACGAATTAACCAAACACCGACCAAGTCACTGTCCATGATGCTCAATTAAATGGAGCGTTCGACAACGGTCTTTTCATTTGTACTTCCATTCCGTTATTTCTCACGTCCGTCAGCGATATCGGATAAAAATACATTTGAAATGAAGACTGACAGGTGTGATTTTGACAGACATGATTTTTCTAATTTCAAAGCCTGCGGATAGCTCAAACACCAGAGCCTCGTTAGTGAGCTGCTTATGGTGCTTAACTTTAAGATTTTAAGATAGATTGAACAGTTCAGTTTGTTATTCAAGCGTAATTCTACAATCAGCACATAGTACGATTTTGGCTTCACCTACCGAGACTGTTAAATTTCACATCCTCGTATAAAATGTCTACGTTTTACCAGAATTATTAGAATGTATATTTGTGTGATTATGACTTCCATTTGTATTAAACCGTGTTTACTTGCATTGACTCACATTATAAAATTTCTATTTGAATATGCGAAATGCTTTGCAGACATGGTGAGCCAGTCTTGCGCAATCTAGTGAAATACCTTTATATACCAATAAATTCAACCAAAACCTTCACGATGCATTTGGTAAATATTAGGTTTTTTTTTAAAATTAAACGGAACAAAGAGTGAAATGTCATTTATTCAATTTTCGCAATTGTTTCACATTCAGAACACACAGCTTGTTCTCATCAAGTAAATTTTATATGTATGAACAATTGGCGTGTCGACAGGGCCAGATTAAATGCACTTGGGTGTTGAACCATACTGGATTATCAACACACACGGTGTCATGGTAACGTTTACTTAGCTGAAACAGCGATCATTTTTACACACACATTTCTAAATTAAATCGCCTCAGTCTCTTGAAACAACTGAACGAATTCCTTGTTGTCAAGATGTCTTTAAATAATTCATTCACAGTTCTTAATGGCTGATCTATTCAAGGTTCCGCTGATTTACGGTTAACTAGCTATGATCGATTAAATACTGAATGACGGTTCATAATTTTAGTATAATGTAAACCGTATTTTGATCTTCATTGTTTTCGTTTGCTAGTTAGAAATTCAAGTCAATGGCACATACAAGTAATATGATACGTTGTATCAAATGTGAGAGAGAAAATAGGGACTCACGATTAATTTTGATTGTTCCATTTTGATTAACTGAATTGTAAAATAACGTTTATGTAATCAATTAAGTAAACGCATCCAATGTGTTCTTGAATGATGGTATTAGTATAGTATCAAGCAGATTATCTACTATTGAAAATATAGAAACATTTTTTGCTCAATTTATGCATAAACTTTACACGAAGCCATGATATCTTAACAAGTGGAAATGGCTTGGATAAAATTGGTTATGACAACGTGGCTGCTAACGTTTCGCTCATGACACAGAACTTTCGTCAGGCTCATGAATCGAGAAAAGCCAGGAATTTGGAATTAATATTGATTTTTTTAAACAAATCTCACTGGACCTGGTAATGGACAGATTTCTATAGCCCCCAACTACGATGTAAGTTACGCTAGGTCGTGATTACTCGAAACACATTTATCTGTGTTCTGTTTAAGCATTGGGCCAGGTCAACGAGAGGGAGCTAAAGAACATCTGACCACTTATCACAGCATTTCCCTTTCATGAATCCAACAATAACCACGTTACGCCCCTCATCGCTCGCACGCCCATCGATTACGTCTCGAATCATCCGTGAGGTCAGCCCGCCTAACGCTAATCGCGTTCACCCACGAATCCACCCGCAACGCAAAAGAAGGGCGATTGGTCAAAGGCGTTTATTACGCACTAGACAAATAACGAAGTACACGGCCTTCTCGTATATGCAAACAATTAACCACAACGTTTTTCGAAAATGTGTCTCTCGTTGTTGACATTTCGATGTGATTTGACAATAGAATTCGTGTTAGCCAGTACGATATAAACCCTAAACACGCAGAGCTCTTTTAACGTTTCATTATAGCTGACGTTTTCAATATTCTTATACTTCCGAAAATGTAGTCCATCGAACTTCTTATTGACTGATTTCATGACTTCAGTTGAAATCATGAAATCGTGCTTCTTCTTGGAAGCGTTTCATAAAAGTTATTATCCCCTACATGAAGACCTTCACCTCTAATAAAGTTGTGTCCAGTGTTCAAAACTTATCCGGTTACCGCGAAAGTACGTAGAATAAACTGATATTTGCCATCACGTTTATTATGATAATCAATATGCTCCCTATGATCTTTCATTCCACTCTGGGTTTCCCTCGAAATGTGTCTTATGTAAAAACCGTACAATCTTCACACTTCATTTTATAAATATTGCTCGTTAAGTAATCTAATGATAGTTTATTCTTAAGGTGCATCAGTAGTGAACGAAGGATTCTTTTATGAACGACATTTAAATGAGCTTTGTTCAAGATTCTGATTATAGTTTGACGTGCTTTGATGAATACCCTGATCCGTTATACGAATGCTAGTATTTATTAATTTTTTCGTGTGTTTTTCACGGCTGCTTGGTGGTATAGCATTTGATGAACTGTATTGAAACACAGAAAACCATCAATACTGATCGGTATCAATAGACCGTAGTAGCAGTAACCAATCGTGCTAATGTGTACAAGGAAAGAAGCGCTTCTATAAATATCTATCTCACCTTTTATAGTAATGTCAATCACGATATCGAGAACAAACTGTTGTAATCTCTGATTTTCACAATCGATCGAAGTTGCATTCAAAATCGTTGACCGTTTTTACAAGTCTGAGTCTCGAGTAGTGTCTACGTTCGGTAAAATTTGCGGTTACTTCAATGCTTAACTGCAACACTTTCTGCAGAATGAGGAAAACTAATGTGGTTGCGAAACGTTGAAAGATTATTCACCATGTGATCCCTTATAAAAAAATTAGATTGCATTCAATGATCTCAGTTGATGATTATCGGTGCAGCGTTAATGTAGAGGCGTGAATTTCACCGGCGAAGTGTGTCAATCCGGAGATAATTAGAACATTATACTTAGGCACAACTGAAGAGCAGGAAGCGTTATAACGTCCGAAGTCAGTGATCTCAAACCGGCAAACATGTGGGTTTCAGAAGATACCTATGATAATTGGCCACGTGACAGCTTGTTCAGAAACAAGAAATGATAGGAAACATGAGCCAATATTGATTGGTGGGTTATTTTGTGAGCGGAGACAACAGCGTGAAGTGAACCGTATTGTGACAACTGGTAAGACAGATTAAGTGCTGTGGTAAGGGGCTTTGTATATATTAGATAAGAGCGCGTTTTATTCTTTGTACCGTGCGTAATAAACGGTTTAAACGGTTTTCTTTTTGTTTTGAGATTCATAGTTGATCATGATTAACTTTGGAGAAATCGACTCCTAGTATGTATCGGGACGTAATCACACATTCAACTGTCTTCGACAGTCTGAGAGTTGCCTATCGCTGTGAGCACTACAGAGGAGATTGTTTCTCCCAAACCGAACTGTTTAGTGATTCTAACCTCTATGGAGTATAAAGACATCATGTGCTTGTGATTTACATGTATCAACATCGACTGGAGGAGGCAAACAACACCCCTCTAATAAATTCCCGATATAACTCTTGTTACGTGCGAGAAATTGAAACGTGTTTATGATTACGATTAGTATTGTATTTAATCTCGTGTTATTTGCCTGTGTTATTCATTGATTTCAATGATATTTGATGCCGTTTATTTATTTTCGTTTTTATCTGGTGTAGTAATGAGTGCCAATCTAAGGTTTACATTTGACTAAAATACAAAGTTTACATTTGATTTGAACACAAATATATCGTATTTTACTGTGTAGCCAACAAAGAAACTCGATTAAAATAATCAAACTTATCCTAAAACCGTTTGTTTTGTATGCGTTTAGATGAATTTTTTAGATCTGAAATCACCCAAGAACTCTGTCTAAACTAGCTCCCTGTAGCAATCGATTTTGGGTTGCAGATTGGTTCAAAATAATCACAAACTTATTTCGTTAGTATGTGATATATTAATCACCATATTAACAAAGTGTAAAGACTCACAATCAAATTTGTTGTCGATGATGGCGTAGAAGCCTGAAAATATATTGAATAAAACATATTTGATTTATCAGTATCCTGTAAAGTATGACTTGGAACAATTCATCTCTAACAAATCCGTGAGCTCATGAAAAACGAGGTCTAATCTCCTAGCAAAATGTTCCTGAGGTGGTGTTCCGCAAGGATGTGTCGCATTTCAAGTGTTCTACAACAACGCTAATTGATATCATCAGCAAAATGAATTTAGAACTGTTGTGTGTCTGGGAGTCATGAACTTGTATCAATCATTGAGACGCAAATGAATTCACATTTTAGAAATTTTTATATCACTTTATATATTTCACAACAAGCTCTTCGATTCATTCTTAGAAAAATAGAACAATAAATGTGATAAACACCGAAAACTAAACAAAATTCTAGTTCATATTCCATGGATTACCCTGGTTAGGTCAATACCGATATTGACGAAGGTAATGAGAGATCGTGGACTAACCATGGTCTACATAATTTGAGGGCTATTGCACCGGGTGCTTATAATTTTGGAATGATGTTATACATACGTACAATAAATTACCTAGCCCACATCATCCTTTCAAACGATTTATTCAAATACCTGCAGTCCCAACACATCTGTTTAATTTGGAATACCCTCCCCGAAACTTTTGTTACCGCTACCAGCGTCGAAACTTTCATTCGAAATTTTCCCCATTTCTTTGTTGCACACTGATTCAACGACACCTCTTTATTGACTCATGGCAATTATTGAATTGAGCTATACGTGGCATTACATGCTTATTTGTTATTTTTTCTTTGAACAAATATCTACTATGCTATGGTAACTGTAAAACTATGTGCTTTTTATGACCATAAATTCATCAATCTTGAATTTTATAATTCCTACAACCAACTCTTCGTGACAAGCTGTGGGGAACTATGTAAAGAACAGAAAACCTATCTCTCGGGTACAACTCATTTGCCCATACTAATCAAATGGGCTTGCATGTTTGAAAATAACTTAGAGAATCAACGCTGAAATTCAAAGCCAATGTTTTATAGGGTTTGTACAGCAAACAACAAACTGCAGAATCACATCATATTCTGAGTTAGAACGTCATGGCTTCAAAGTCTCACTTCACTTACACTTTCCGCTGATACCAGGCTCACAAAGACCAAACTTTCAATCTCAACATGAAGACAGAAAACATCCAGAAACCGGTTGTTATGTGTAAGTGTGGAAAATCTGAACAACACCTAACTTAAATAATATTTAATGATTTGCGATGTGTTTTCAAGGTATTCGCGCCTCAGATGAGCAGGCGTGTTGGTAAATGCACGTTAAAGCTGCCTGACGTTTTCGCTTTTTTTCAGCGGCAAAAGTTTTTATCGGTTTATACGGTTATTCTCACATTTCCAGAATGTGAAATCGTTTCAGGTAACGGGTTAAAGATCCACAAGTGTCATAGTCCTTCAATAGAATTTAAAGTTTCTCTCAGTAATGTTGCTACCGGCAGTGTTCCGGGGCTTGCGTAATACATCATAAACATTTACTCATAACACTTATTAGTATTTTAAAGCATATGGTTCACAGATTGTATTCTCCAAATAAATTGTTTTCACTTTGCTCTCACTACTTTGTCGAAACAGCTGTGAAATTAACTTTATGCATTGATTCATATTTCAGAGTTTAATACTATATAGATTTTTGGGGATACTTTTTAATTTGAATTAACTCTACTCGTCACGTGGTCTATTTGATTTCGTCTGAAAATATAAATTTTATCGATTGGGCACAACTTTTGGTGTCGTTGGCCCCCTTCGATCGATGCTGACCATGGATGTACATCACAATCGCATGACTAAATAGTCCTATTCAGGAGGAACAATCTTTCTCACAGCGCTTGCAACGACACTCAGAACTCGGTCGTAGGGAGTCTGTTGCACGCCAGCGGCGTGATCTGAATTCAGCAGAGGAGGTGCTGTATCTGCTCCTCCTCTGCTTGCCAACGACGATTTACACAAGGCCTAGAATGTGAGCGGCTAAGAGATTTCATATCTCTTTTGAGAATGTCTTTGTACCGAAAGTGCCATCTGCTTAATTGTCAACATCCTGTTTACAACTCACCATAAAGTGAATCTTTCGGATTACGACCATTTTCAATTATGTAGCTATCGCAGGCGGCATTGTCGTAGTACGGTGAAGATGCTCTGTAGAGCAGCTTTTGAAAGAACATCAGCATTAGTCACTCTGTCCATCCACGATATGTTCAAGATACGACGGATTCTTCGTAGATGGAAAGCATTCAGCTTCCGTGTCTTGCGTGGGTGGTCCAGGTTTTACTGCCGTACAGTAAAGCATTTAGTACTCACTCGCTGTATCCCATCATCTTTGTCTTTACAGTCAGCTTGCGGTTACCCCAAACACGAGAGTTCAATCGGGACAAAATGACAGCAGCTCTGCCAATCCGCTTATCAATCTCAGTGTCTAGCGAGAGGTTATCCGCAATTGTTAAGCGAAAATACGTGAAATGATGTACTGGTTCAAGCTGACAGTTTTCGACAGTGACGATTTGAAGCGATAAAATCCCTTGACCAAGAACTTTGGTCTTGCTCATGCTGATTGTTAGCCGAAAGTCTTTGCATACCGACGAAAAACAGTCCATTAGCAACTGGAGGTGCTTTTGAGAGTGAGTAATAATTGCTGCATCGTCGGCAAACAGCTTGTCACGGATTAGCACAGTTCGTGCCTTGGTTTGTGCTCTCAACCGGTTCAGGTTGAAAAGCATGCCATTACTTCGCGTGCTTAGGTAAATGCCTTCTGTGCTCGTCCTAAAAGCGTGCTTTAGAAGCACAGCAAAGAAAATGCCGAACAGCGTCGGAACAGGAACACACCCTTGCTTGAAGACTCAGCGAATTTCAAATGCTTCTGAACTGGAACCGTTAAAATGGACTGAGCCATTCATGCCTATGTGCAAAGAACTAACGAATTTGAGCAGTCTTTGAGAGCAGCCTATCAGATCAAGTATTTTGTAAACACCCTCCCTGCTCACATATTCGAATGTCTTCGTTAAATCAATGAAAACAGCGTATAGTGGCATACGCTGTTCCCGACACTTTTTTGAAGTTGTCTCAGGGTGATGATCATGTCAACGACTGATCTTCCGTGCGGAAGCTACATTGAGATTCGGAGTAAATTCTATCAGCTAAAACTTGTAGCCAGATCTGTAAGACTTCAGCAAACAATTTACCTACAACATTCAGAAGGGAGTTTCCTCAGTAATTGTTGCAGTTGCCTATATCTTTTTTATTCTTAAATAACGTGATGATCTTTGTGTCTCGCAACTCTCGGGGGACACACTCATCCTGCCATCACTGAAGAAGCAAATGGTGAGGAGGTTGTAATAATACTGCTCTACATCAGTTGATGAGCTCAGATGGAATTCCGTCGTCACCAGGCGCCTTCCCATTGGCTAAGCGGTCGATTGCCATATTGAGCTCATCAAGAGTAAGCTGAGTATTTAGATGTTCAACGGTTGTCAACCGCTCGACATTTTCAAGTACATGCTGTAAAAACTGTACTGTCCCTAGAGTAGAGAGCGGAGAAGCGCTCTACCTATCTTTCCATCTGCTGAGTTTTGTCAACAATCGGGTTACCATATCCAGAATTAATGCGAGCCGTTTCAATTTTGTTTGGACCAATGGCTCCCTTGATCCCATCATACATACTATAAACATTTCTAGTATACACACCTTTTTGGGTATTAAGTCCACTGGTCATTCGCACATCGTTTTGCAGTCGGTTGCACCTTATTTCTAGCTGCTCTTATACGTCGTATGTTCCCATCTGTTGGCATACCTTTGAACCTCAAGAATGCTGACCGTTTTTCATCCAACAAAGCAGTCATCTCAGAAGCTATTGCTTCGAATCAGTCTCTGGTTCGAGCTTTCTTTAGACTGAAATTTGAAAGTGCGACTAGGCATATGCAGCTTTTTATCGATTTTCAGTATTCTGAAGCCTATTTGAGAGGGGTTGTCTTGTTGAACTTGGCTATGAAGGCTATTTCAAATCGCGCAGGTAGATTATGTTTGCATATGCGAGTGACGTCTATTCTGGTGCAGTAAAATCTCGTTTGGAAAGCTTCAGTTTTGCACAGACCAGTGAATGATCAGTGTCGCAGTCGGCGCTTTGATATGATACGGTGAGGAGCACGCTTCCTATATTAGTGCGCCTAACAAGAATAAGATTACGCCGATGCGAAGCTTGGAGCAAAGATGTTTCCAAGAGATTTTATGCTGTGGTTTTTAATTCAATTCAATTCCATTTAATGGTCTAAATAGCAGATAGCTTTACAAAAACCACAGAATAATATGGGAATTACGAATAACATAGGTAGTAAAAGCGGGATTTGTTTGTTTAATGATCAGATCAGGAATCACGTAAAAATACATAGGGCATACATTGTCTTCAACCGGTTGGATGGGGTAAAGATATATAGTTAACTTCGATGCATGGGTTCGAGGCTTTTATGTTGCAGAATATATAGGTTCAATGTTTGGATTGGCCGACATTAAGTTGTCCAAGTTCAATTTGAATATATCCAATTTAGGTGAATGCGCAACGTTAAAGGGTAGAGAGTTCCAGGTAAAACATACACGTACAATCTCGAGTCGGGAATAAGTACTGTACTGAATCCGGTTGGTTCTGGGTGGTAGTCGTGTGAATAGTTTATTTAGTGGATGGTTGGGTGTATGTAGTATATTAAACATAAGAATCAAGTCCCCTCTAAGACAGCGGTAGCGAGAGTCGAATAGATTGAGGCTTGTAATTCGATCTTCGTATTGTTTATGGTTTAAACCACGTACATGCTTGGTGGTCCGATGATATATTCTCTGCAAGAGGCTGATGTCCTTCTGTAGCCAGGGTGACCAAGCCTAAACCGCATACTCCATGGTTGGCCTCAAGTACGTATTAGATATTCGATCAGGAGTTTGCTTTCTGAAAATCCCGAACACGCGTTTTAGCAGAAGCAGTACTCTTGACATCTTTTCATAGACAGCAGTGGCGTTATGTGACGGTTACAACGTGCTGCTCACCCACACACCCAAGTCATTTTTCTTGTCAGTGCTCTCAAGAATATGGCAACCATGGGTGCAAGAGAACTCGAAATGTCTTCCAACGGTCAATACCTTGCAGTTTCTGAATTTGAAAGGTAGTTCATTTCTAACTGACTAGTCTTGTAAGGCATTGAGATCCAGCTGAAGCTGTCTGCAATCCTCAGTTGTGCGTACTTGTGTCCACAGCATGATGCCATCCGCAAATAACAAGATTTTGCAGCGAACAAGTTAAGTAAGTCGTTTACATAGATCAGAAAAAGAGTGGGTCCAAACACTGATCCCTGTGGCGCCCCACTCGTTAATGCAATGGGTCGTGACAAAGAACCATCAACCCTTACTCGAATGACACGGTCGCGGAGATAATCCTCCAACCAGGCTAGTAATGAACCCATTATGCCTCATTGCTCCATTTTTTGTATTAACAGACTGTGGTTGATACGATCGAGTGCTTTTGACATATCAAGATAACAAGCGTGTATGTTGAAATATTTGTCTACAGCTTAGGTCCAGTCTTCGAGGTCAAGCAGAAGGTTTGAAATGCAAGAGTGTCTTTTTCTGAAGCCGTGTTATTCAACTGTGAGCAAGCAATTGTCTTCCAGATGTTTTGTGGCGCTGTTTGCTACGAGGCGCTCCATTACTTTAGAGATCACCGGTAGTAATGTTACTAGTCGATAGTTGGATACTTAAGAACGGTTTCCTATTTTGTAGATAAGGGTAATGATGTCATTCTTCCAATCACATGGAACAAAACTTTGGTTTAAAGAGTAGTTAAACAAGTAGGTCATGGGGGTACACAAAGTATTAGCACAGTTTTTGAGAATCACCGGGGTAATTTCGTCAGCTTCGGGAGATGTTTTTGTGTTTAGATTTAGCAATGTGCGAAGAACACTGTCCGGTGTAATAGTTAAGGAATTAAGGAACAGGTAATGTGCATCGTGGGCCGAAGACAGAGGAGAAAAAATGGGCTGGAACTTCGGCAGATTCCAATGCTGTGGTTGTTGTCTCATCACGTGTTTTTAAAGCAGCAACCCCTGGTTTAACCCTAGACCGGTTATTTATGATCTGATAGAGAATCTTGGGGTTTGCGATTTTGAGGATAAATCCTCATTTGCAAATTGAAATTTAGCTTTTGATATGGCGACTAATCCAAGTCCCACAGTTGGTGCAATGTAGCACCAATAACTGTTTGGAATATTTTTGCAACATTCCAATAACAGCAAAATGGTAGTTTTTGTTTAAAGTCAGATTTTTATTAATAAGTAGTATATGACGTTCGAAAAGCAGGACAGAAGCACACGACCGGTTTCGCGGTTATTGCCGCTCATCAGGTGTGCGTATCCGTGACCTGACATTCGAACGCCGTTCTGACTTTGTGCTAAACCCATTTATTTGCGATTTCGAGGATAAATCCTCATTTGCAAATTGAAATTTAGCTTTTGATATGGGGACTAATCCAAGTCCCACAGTTGGTGCAATGAGGCACCGATAACTGTTTGCATTATTTTTGCAACATTCCAATAACAGCAAAATGGTAGTTTTTGTTTAAAGTCAGATGTTTATTAATTGTTTTTGATAATTCAATTTGTCATCAAGAACAGGTTTATTCACCTTATTTCTCAGCAAACGTAATGTATCCCAACTCTCAACAGTGGTATCGTGTCGATGAGCCCGCCATGCAGCATTTCGCAAAGTTAACCGTTTTCGTGTTCGGCTACTCAGCTTAAACTTATATCCATTTTTTGCACCTCCGGAACAAGATGAGAATGCATTTCAACGGCGGATTGAAGTTTGTTTATCATCCACTTCTACTGATCAATCACGCTGTTGGACTTGAGACCAGGGTCTGTGGCGTTCTTAAGAATAGTTTTAAGTTGTGAAAAGTCAATTTTTCTAATCACTTTTGTTGTCAAGTTCACCTTAATATACCAAGGAAAATATGTTAAGCCCTAACTATATCGCGCAAGAATGGTGTTGAAAACGTTTCAAAATTATATGCATCAGCGTTGTCATATTGCACACGTAAAAATAAATTAAACCCGCATTCTTATAAGCGCATTCTCATAATGACAACAAGGATCTTCTCGCTTGTTGAGGGTATTCTGCTTCCCATTATATGTAGATTACCGTTTTCTGGAAGGTATCGCATATATCAATCAACTTCGTTTATAGTTGATAAACAGTTTAGAAAAATTTACGATATCAATGTGTGCATTTTAACTTTCATTCGTATATCGTACACAGGCAATTGATTATAAATTCTATGTTATGATGTATTTTCTGATTTTGGAGTTCGTTCTCCATAGCTAAATTTTAACCGTTCCATTAAACGAAAAACTCCAAACAAGATAATTGGAATTTGAAGTAACATTTGTTATCCTTAAACTTTTCTGGCACTTTAGAACTCATTCAAACTTGATTGTGATAATAATTCATAGGATTTTTCTCACAGAACCACGAAAGTGATGTTGAAAAAAATTATTTATAGAATTGCTATAGAACAGCTTATTTTGAAGCTTCAGAGAGCAAATATATCATGCATGAACTTGCTCTCGATCATGCACTTTGGAGGCACTGTATAAAGCGTCATGTCGAAGTTGTAGAATAGCGCATACAGCTCTTGGCTCCTGACTCAGAACACGCCGCCGGACTGCATCTGACACCCAAAGATCGAATAATGCCTATCACTGTGAGGGAGAGTTTTCACCTGTGAATCAGACGTTTCGGTCGTTCTTGCACTTGTGGTGTACATTCATGGTCGATATCGATCAAAGGTGGCGAACAACAACAATAAGATAATTGATATATAATTTCAAAAAATTTGCTATCCTTACATTTCGAATTGTCTTGTGTTTGAGAAACTGTAAAGAACCAAAATGTGAATATTTGTTTTAGTTTGAATGAAATTGTTTCAACTACGTTGCAATTTCAAGCGATGTAATGTTCACACGTAAATCATGATTACCTTCGCAATTAAAATTTCGCAACATGGTACAAAATTTAGAATCCCTTCATTCAATTGTGAGACATTTTTATTAAAATCAATTTCATCTTTTAAGAAAAGAACTTCAGTGTCGATCGTATACTATTTGTTTTGACTTGAATTTATTCCCGACATTCAAATAACTATCAAAATAGAGCTGGTAGGATTTGTGTTCAAAATTTGCAGCGCAATAAAGTCCTATTTACAATGTGTGGATTAGAAGAACCATGTTGTTTTCATCCTTCATTATATGACCATTGAATCCCTGGTTGAATGCATTCCCACCACATACAACCGACGACCGGTTTCGTGATGTTTGCACTCATCGTGTAAGGACAGTAGGATCTGGATTCGCGTGCGCTTGAAACAGTGAAAGAATGGTAAGAAAGTTGCGCTCGTAAACCACAGTTGGATAAGGCTGGCAAGACTAACCTCCACAATTTCAAGTGCCTACACACATGTGGATTTGGTTTAACCAATTAATTTTTTGTTCATTCAAATGCGTTTAATCACATCCTGATGTGTGTAGACACAGATGACATCAAGTATCGATAAATTATTTTGTTGTTAGATCGGTTGTTCTAGTTCAACTCCTCCATTCAGTTTCTTACCAAATGAATACAGAAATTAATTTTAATTCCATGTCAGTGTTTTTTTCTGTAAATATGCATAGACTTGGTTCATAATTATATAATGACACTCGCTAGAAATGGCTATTTTAACAAGTAAACCAGTAAGAAGTAACTGTGTCAGACAAGAGAGGGTGTTTGTACGTAAACCCTATGAAATCTCTGACGAAATGTTTTCTGCTGTAGTGTTTCACGATCTAAACTCGAGGCGCATAGGATTTTGCCGTTCCGTTTACAGGCCGGTGACATTGCTTTCTTCGTTATCAAAAGTCTTCAAGCGATTAATAACTGTAGAAATTGCGCAACATTTAGAAAGGAACGGAATTTTGTCAGCTGCTTAACACGGATTTCGCAAAAATCGTTCTCGTTTAACAGATTAGCTGATACGCTTAAATGATTGGGCTAGTTTTATAGATGCAAGTGGCTGCATTCTTGCATGCTAATTCGACATTTCTAAAACTGTCGATCATACATTACTTTTGAACAAGCTACAGAAACTCGGAATTGCTGGAAAGCATATGATTACATTAGCAACACATACATCTCAGTTCGTGAAGATGGCATATTATCGAAGCATTTCGATGTCACTAGCGGAGTTCTGCAAGGATCGGTGCTTGGAACAGTACTGTTATTGATAAACATTACGAATTTAATAGCAGCAGCTCACAACAAGGTAGTCCTGCTTGCTGATGACATAAAATATGGAAGCCAATCAGAAAATTCTATGATTGTTTATTGCTACAAAACGACCTCAGTGCATCGTACTACTGGTCGTCAGAAAAAAACTACCTTTGATAAGGCAAATGTATGAGATCATGCGATTAGCTGCGGTTCTGGCATTTCCTACCCAAAAATGCCCGAAGACCATATTTTGGAATATTTCATCTTCGAAAATCTAGCTACATCCGGTTTCATTGGGCATGTTGGAAATACCAAACATTAAACGGAACTTCCGCAGGCATTTTTAATCGAAGCATGTGTCTTTTGTTTGGAATTCCCTGCCTGTCGATTGGGAAAAACTAAAACAGTTTACTTGAGTGCAAATCAAACATTGACGACTATAAGAAAGCTAACCCTGTATTCGTCCCTAACTATTAACACACTATCGAATCATCTTATATATAGGCATATATACATTTGTACCTATGTTTTGGTTATTGTAAAGATAATTGCTTTTTCATACATTAAAACTTGAATTATATATCCTTGAAAGCTAGTTGTTCAAACATGCATTCTAATAACATATCATTAACTTATTCAATACTTTGATATATCTTTTCTTTTTCCTCGAAAATCTTGGCTCAAATTGTCAAAGTCTCGTTTATAAGAATTTCATGCGTATATCCGTACCACACCCCATTCGCTCAAGCTTCATACCGCACACACAGCAACTGTGTGCCTAAATAATGCATAAATCGTACTCGTTTTTAGTTGTAATCTCCACAATCAAACATCAATCAAGGACTAGTTGTTTGAAATGAATTTGAACGCTTTTATTTGGATAAACGAGAATAACATCTACTGAAAATCTCTAGAGTAATATTAGCAATGATCATGACATCATCTGCAGAAGTTACAATATGATGAAATACATTGATTACATTTCATTTCGATTCGTGCTTCCACATACAAAATATTACATTTTGTGTAAACGTTTTACTAGAATGTTTCATGTTGTATCTAAATAACTGTTTAAGATGAATTTCTAAAAATTGCTTTTTGTTAGTGATTGTCCATGGAACACTTTTTGATTCGGTATTAGAACACGGTGTTTCGCTGTACGAACCGTACGTAACAGTAGCATTCAAGCATAAATTTGTTTTCTTTGTATTGACATTTTTAGTTTGCTTCGAATGGTTTGATTTTGTGATGAGTAGTGGCATTAAGTGTTTTTGTGAAAAAGTCCAATTATATTTCTCGGCGATTAAACAGCAACATTTAAAATAATTTTTAGTTATGGCACAATTGGCTGCTATCGAGAATTTCATTCTATCTACTGGTCATGTCTCACGTAATATGTATGCATTATTTCAGTTGTCTGATCAACAACGGGAACAATATTTGTGTAATATCTAACATGTTAACGTACCAAATGCAATGGAACACTTTACATCTATTTAATGGAAAAAATATAGATTATAATCAAACATGATTTCCAAATTTAACTTATTATCTCGTCATAAAGTTAAAGTATTGATTCAAAAAGTATTGTTCGTGAATATTTTAAAAAGTTGAATTTAGTGCGCTAAGTTTTTATTATGTGTTAAGTTTAACCGAAATAACAAAGGCATCATATTGATTGATCGTATAACAGTGAGAGGTTGCATATCAATGCGATACGTTAGCATGACTCCACCTTCCAAATTCCCGCAACATACGCGACAATGATTGCAAGTTGAAAATACCATACTCCAAACGAAACTGCCGCATGTATTTTCATTCGCTTTTTGGGAATATATATATATATATATATATATATATATATATATAACAATTCGCTAAACAAAAAGTACGAGAATGCAGCATTCATACAGTGAACCATTTAGATATCTTAGACCTCAATTGGGACATCAACTAATGATTCCATGATGTGACATGTGCTGAACGATTAGTTTATAAGCAACACAAATAAATTGTATTATTAGCATATTATAATTTGGGCAGACAGGCCGTTACCATTGGCGTTTATAAAGTTTACATCTTGATGAAGCGAACGATCATTTAGAGTGTCCGAAACGTTTGCAACAGCTGAACCTTTGTGCCGAATGTTCTGTGGATATAATGATTGTGTCTGTTTGGCATTACCGACTGAGTTCTCGCTTTTCGAAAGCTATACGGGCAAACCTCAGGTTCTGAGCGGTTATTCGATTCTCCGCTAAAGCCTTCAACGTATGTATGCTGAGCTTCAAGCTCAAAATTCGATAAATCGTGATTTTTGCTGGTCAATTTTCAAAACAGGCAAATAGTTGTTTGGGTTTGTTCAACAACTTTTACACAAGTGGCAGGTATGTATCATCACTTAGGTTTGATATTGCCTCCAGGGTCAAGAATTTATCGTGTTACTATTGTCACGTGTGTGAGCAATTTAGAAACCTGACAGATTTAACCGTACCAATCACCACTTTCTCAGAGAAGACCAAATGTTTCGCAATAGTATTTAATCTTGCATAATTTTATTGTTTATTATCAAAACCTCATATGCTTCAGATGAAGAACATAACGAATGAATATGTATTGAGAAATAAACCATGCCAGAACATTTTTCCGTTTTAATATCATGCTATTTTTGCAATATAAATAATCTTCACGATGTTCGGGGTTGTGGTCACACTAATCACATATCTATAAATTTGTATTTCAAAAAGTTCATTTGGGATTTAGCAGAAATCCTGTTAATCAAAACTGCGGATGATATATTATTTTACTAATAAGCCAGATAAACAATCAGCGCATCATTCGAATGTTTCAATTAATATAGATATTCATCCACATGCTATATCGTTTCTTAACTTACCTTCCTGTGCATTTTTATAGTGCACTGTGAAAAATAATTATTGTACGGTGTGAATTTTGACATAGAAGAAAACAGAGCAATTTAAGATCGATTATAAATTCAACAATTCATAATTGTGTGTCAGTACTTACCGAGATATGAACGCGAATTACTTTCTGTGAATTATTAGCAAGTGAGATTTGATAAACAAAATTCTCGAAAATCAAGGAGCTTTTATTTAAGGATCAAAATCAACTGCAGTAAAGTATAGAAATTAAAACCGTCCATGTACACATGATAGCTTGTATATTCTAGATTGGTAACTTTAACCGGTCTTCGTTCAACTCAACTCACTATCAACTATTCGCTCTGAAATTCATTAGAAAACAAATGTAATCTTTCAGATAAAAGTGATGACAACAGTGTGGTGACGTTTCAGAAAATTCAATTAAAACTTTACTTTCATCGAATGGTTCTGTAGAGAGTGAATGGAAAATATATTATAGTCTATAGGTGATTTAAAGTTCATATTGCTTCGCAAATGACTTCATGAAACAATTTATGCTGAATATTTTTGACCCATTTGGATAGAGTAACCAAACATTATGATTGTATCAATTTCAATCCAAGACAATTTTCTCATCGAGAATTTTGTGCAAATTCAAAATGAATACAATATTTTTATGTCACGAAAACGTACATGAAAATAAAATAATAATAATAGTAATAATAATAATAATAATGATGATGATAATAATAATAATAACAGTAATAGTAATAAAAGAATAAGAATATCAATATAAATAAGGATTGCCAGTAAAACACACCAATCTCCACATTATCCTTTGAATCTTCAGCTGAAATATGAAATGGATTTATGAATATATGACTAAGGATTTTCTGCATTAAGAAAGTGTGATTATTTATGGGTGAGAAAGTCAATTGTGATTCATTTGAAATTAAATGTTGTTCAAAATTACCGAAAGTCACTTCTGTCATTCAAAATAAAACAACATGATATTAATTGCACATATGGGTGATGTGGAATTTTAAGATAGATTGTAAGGTGCGAAGTAAATTAATGACAAGTGATAATCATGAAGATCATGTATACAGCGTGTGAGTACTAAATTCTTTACTGTACGGCAGTGAAACCTGGACCACCCACGCAAGACACGGAAGCTGAATGCTTTCCATCTACGAAACATACGTCGTATCTTGAAGAAATCGTGGATATGCAATATGACTAATGCTGAAGTTCTTTCAAAAGCTGGTCTACAGAGCACGTTTACCTAACTAGGACTAAACCGCCTATGGTCGCTTGGTCATGCCTACAGAATGCAAAATGGTCGTATTCTGATAGATCTGCTCTATGTGAGTTGCAATCAGGAATTTAACCGTTGTACTGATCGCACTTACGGTAAAAAAAACGTTTGCAAAAGAAATATGAAAGCTCTTGGCATTGACCCCACGATTTGGAACGAACTTGCTCATGACCACTCACATTGGAGTCATGGTGTAAAACGTCATCTGCAAGCTAGGGAGAAGAAGATACAGCATATGGCTGCTGAACGCAGATCACGCCACCGGCTTGCAACTTACGCCGATCGATCGAGTACTGCTTATCTTTGCGATTGTTGCGGGAGAGAATTTTCTTCTTCTTATAAATTTATTTATTTAAATAATTATTCGAAAAGCTGTGGAACATGAAAAGTTCATGCGATTGTGAAATAATCTATGGTATACATCCACCAAAGTGTAGCTAACAACAAACAATCACGAGCTTTCATATGTTATACAGAATACAACTCCCTAGTACAAAGCAATAACAGGAAGCGCCGTAACGGCTGAAAACTACATGAGATGCCGTCAATCTGTATGCGATTTATTATTGTCTTTTAAATTCGCCAGCATGGCGCAACGTAGCACGAAATCTAGTGTAACATATTCTTACAAGGTGGGTTAGACCGTTAGGCGTGGTAGTACAATGGTGATAGTCCGGCGTTTAATTATCACTCGAAACGAAGTATATGCTCGCTGCTGTTAGGCTCGAATAAGAGAGAAAGTCGAGTTTAGTGCTTCCATTATTGACCGTTGTGATCAATTTTGTGAATATTTCGCAGGTCTTGGCGCGAATAAATTTTCACATACTTAAAACATATTATTCTACACAAAACATGTAAACAACAATGCCTTTCAGATCCAATGGGTGTTAGATTTCTCTTTATATGTTGGGAACATCTGACAAGGAGATCACCTCGGTTGGACGAACACAACAGATGCTGATGTCTCCTTCTTAACTGGTCTGGCCTATGACGATATTCCAACCTTCCAGTCTGGAGAAAGATCCATAAACGTTTAATTGTGATCGGTCAAACGGTGAACGGTTTGATCAGTTCGTATCGCCAGGGACTGCAGTGGCGATGGTCGGTGATTCGAATCCCACTGCCGATGAGCACAAACAAAAGCAAACTTCTAGTCCATTATGGACCGTCGTGATCACCTTTCTGAATATTCGTCAGAGCTTGGAACGGATGAGTAGTCACAAATATTAGCTTACATGTTCAAGCCTTGTTTACACTTTCTTCACTGTTTAAAGACGAACGAATCCTGATAGCACTTTCCCTACATGCTGAGTGCAAACATCACTCAACCCGGTCGTGGATTGTGTGTCATGAAAATGCATGCAAAAATGCACTTTTGTTCATGGTTTTTGGTTTAACACCAACTACATGTGTATTCACACATGTGATTGAACAGGCTGGTCGTGTCATACTTAGCAAACATGAATTTACAAGCACAACTTATTTACCGATTTTCCATAGATTTAAGCGCATGTGGAACTTAATCATACTGTCCATAACAGATGAGCACAAAAAACGATAACAGTCATGGGTATGTAGTGCAAATGCATGCAAATTCCGAAGCTTACGAAGTACCAACTTTAGTAACGAAATGCTCCATTGACTAAATGTTGCACTTGTAATTGTATTTTATATTATTTCAATCTGAATGCTGTAGGAGTTATGTGGCAGAGCTTAGTGCCAGCTTATATAAACAGCTAAAATTATATTCATACGCGAAAAAGTTCATTTGTATGCACTTTCACCGCACACCTCACGACCGGTTTCGTGCTGTTTGCACTCATCAGGTAGGGCAGTATGATCAGTATCCGCATGCAGTGCCATACAAGCATAAGTTGTCTACCATTCTTCCACTGTTTCAAGCGCATGCGAATGCTGATCCTACTCTCCCTACCTGATAAGGGCAAACAGCACGAAACCGGTCGTAGAGTGTGTGTGTATGATGGAAATATATGCAAATGAACTTTTTCGTTCATGGTCATGGGGTTTAAACACTGTCTTCGTGAATTTGGGCTCATGTGTTTGAACACTTTGGTCTTACCAGCCTTATACAACAGTAACATACAAGCACAACTTGTTTATATTCATATTCCTTGGTAAAATGTCAATTATAAATTCAAAATGCTTTATTACACACTTTATTTAGGTGAGTCTGAACATTCGACGCCATTTTTTTATCAAACGTTCAGCTGCGAGTCATCAACATTCGTGAATGAATTCACTGAGCTCCTTGGTTATCAGTTGATGTTACGGTGTATAATTGGAATCGCAGGACACTAAACTGAAATGCTCACCAGATTCGCGTTTTAAAAACATCACTAAAACGCAATAACACATTCGTTAGTGTAAAATGGTGAAAATGTTGACAATTTAATGCAAATACAGTTTAACCTAGATGAGCATTGAAACGTAGTTTGAGTAGTCTTGCATTGATTACATTGTTCAATCTCACATACACAATTTGTAAGAAAAATGTTTGTCAATGCAATGATTAAAACATATTATTGATGAGATTGACATTTTATAAAAAAAATTAATAATACGATATGTTTATTCGCAAAAATGTGATTTGTCGTAGCAAATGGATGATACCAGCGGTGTTTCGCAAGTAGCTGTGATTGGATAAAAGCTGTTCCCCATCCATATGGAAGATTGACCAATGCCAAACAACAGCAAAATATTTCTCTTTACTGGCAACCTAACAAAGGGAGAATCAGTACCGTTGATAATTGCTATTTCGATTCAGAAAGAACTGCATTCATTACACGATCGATAGTAAGAAATTCTAAGATCATGTAGATCGCCGCAATCCTGGATTTTTCTACCTATAATAGCTCGGAGACCAAATCCTGGATTACATGGTCGAAACAAAACGCTTATGTGTCTGGATTCGTAGTCTACAATGCAGTGATGTTTAAAATCCTGTGTATCGCCTGGTAGACATTTGTCTGGCAGCATTTTCCCGGGTTGTTTTCCATCATGATAACCACTTATATAGAAAACACATTTCAGTTCTAAACTTTGATGCCAGAGTCTTGACAACATGGCTACAGTTATATGTTTTGGTTCTAGAGCACGTATATAATCGAGCTTCGAATCTTATGCATGGTTTTCAAAATACGCCATGATACTAACGCCTCAGACGTAAGGGCCTGATGACGCTTTCACATATGAGAATGCTGAGTGTGCTTATCTTTGCATACAAAGATTTTAGTAAAGTTTCTCACAGGATGGAAGCCTTATACTAACTTTGAAGTTCATCTATGAAATATCACACGTCAAACGTAACTGTCGCGGATATTTGTATTCCTTGCGTTTGTGTTTGTATTGGTATTACAAAACTGTTAATAATGTAAACCCTAACAGCTTAGCGGTTTTCAAATACAAAATTAAAAACTATGTGAGTGTAAACCTGATTTTGCCTCCAAATATTAATTAAATATCCCAGCCATAAGGTCCCGTTGGTTATATATATATATATATATATATATATATATTTGTACCTATAATTCGACTCTGTGGTTATAGTCTATCATGAATCTATTTTTGTGTCCATTATCATTATGCAAGTAAATCTGTGTCTGATAAAAGTCATTACACATTTCACATATTGATGCAGTGAGTGTGTGATATTGTCTCCTTTTTCATGAACAACATATGTTATTCAAACGAAACGAAATCGAAATAAAATAATCTACTTTAGGCGAACATGGATTAACTCGAGCCAACAAAACTTACATCGCCCATCGATATATTTAACTGGAAACACAAATATAATATTGTAAAATGTTTTCATGTTTGTGACACTGATTAAGTTTTAAGATTCCGTAGTCTTGAATCATGACACTTTGTATGAAACCTGTAAACCACATTTTGAATGAAAACCTCGAAAAATAATATTTTTCGTTGATAAGTAATGAGAGTTATTTAAAAGATGTTGTGTCCGTGTGCAACTGTTGGCTATGCTTGGTATGACCATAGTGTTCAATCACATAATCCTGTGAACATACAGATGGGATTGAATGGATGGTCATTAACAAAGATACGCATTCGCATGCATGCTTAGGTGCACGTGATTGAACAGGTTGGTCGTACCAGCCTTATCCAACAGTGGCATACAAGCGCTCCTTGCTTACCATTCCTCCACTGTTTCAAGCGCATGCGGATTCTGTTCTTACTGATCCTATCTGATGAGTGCAAACAACACGAAAACGGTAGTGGGGTGTGTGTGATGGAAATAAACATTTTGGCTCATGGTTATTGGTTTAATCCCGATATGCATGTGTTTAAACCAATGTGATTTAACAGTTTGGTGGCGCCAATTTTATCTAACAGTGGATTACAAGTGCAACTTGTTTACCATTCTAGCACTTTTTCAAACAATTCCGATCCTGATCGTACTATCTCTACGTAATGAGTGCAAACAGCGCGAATGCGTTCGTGGGATATGTGGTTATTTAGTAGAAATGCATGCAAATGATTATATGTATTTCTTTAAAAAAAATTCCAGTTCAATCACATAATGATTTGTATTCAGGTATTTGCACCTTCGATTAGACAAACCTGCTGTGCGAATATGCTTATAACAGAACGATACAAGCACGGAGCTGTGGACATAAGAGTAATGAGCAGTCTTCACGGAACTGAGGCATTCATACATCATATTCCCAGGGATTACAAACATTTGATTTCCTAAGTGAAAGTTGTGAATGGAACGTTTAGAATCATGCGTTGTAAATCCGCGGCTAACAACAACCGATAGAGTACAACGAAAACATACTGGTCTGATGAAATTATTTTACTTTCGTAAATTTAAATTTCATTTTTTATTTTTCTTAAAGTTAATGTTAATCAGGTTCACATAATAATTTATCCCTCATTTCTAAGCCATTACCAAATGAATTAGACCGAGATAATTATATAGCAGTTTTGAAATGAAATCTGATTAACAACTATTTTGGATGATTTTGAAATGCCCACCACGCAATACATGAGGTTGTACTTTAGAATAAATGATCTGAATTCTTATATCCTCCAGCAATAAGAAAATATAATGACCTAATATTGTTGAAAACTCACCATGCGTATGACAAGTTGAACTGAGTTGGTCTGTCACGAAACGATTTTGTTAATTTATTTCTCAAAATGAATATATTTCAATTTAATCTGAAAACATACAATTAGCAAACCTTCCTGACTCTTCACCCATATATTCTGTAAGAAAAGGAGAAAATTCGCCGTAATCAGACAAAAGTAAATGTTTCGGGTGACGATTTCAAGACTGTTTTCAATATTGAATGTTCTACAAATTTGAAGTATGTAACATGTCATATTTATCTAAATTTTATCTTAAAATTAGTCCACCTGATGGAATTTAGAGAAATCACTAATAGTTGTAATCTCCAGATTTTCGACGATACATATTGTGGTTTGCGGCCAAAATATTCAATGTCGATCATGGATATACCTCACCGGTTCATGTCGGTTTCATGCTATAAAGTATTTCAGATGATTAGACAGATCGATTCTCAAATAACAGCCTCTCAGCCCTCAGAACGATAGAACGCATCAGACGGGCGACATTTGCTCGCTAACGGTGTAATCTACTTATAGCCGATGACATCATTAGATGGTACGTATCATTGTGCTTCGAATGAGAGCGGAAATCTAATCGTGTTCACTGCCATTTTTAAAGATAAACAAGTTGCCTGTGATTATGAAAATTATTTTTTTATTAACTATGATTTCCTTTTTTTGAGAAAGTGCCTCTAGAACCGCCCCGTTGAAACCAAACAAAAGAATCATTCAATCAAGCACCTTTACTGTTGGTCTCCTACCAATTATTTTCAACTTAATTCCGCAAAATATAATATAAAATAATATACTCCGGCTTGGCTTATCCCTGCACTAAGAAGAAGAAAATGACATTATTCCAAACATATCAACAATATCTCTTCTATAGCCAAAGGTTGTCATAGCCGGGGGTGGCAGTTGGGATAAGCTCCCACTGTTCATAAAATGCTCCCATATGGCACGCGTTTCAATTAGACCCTGACAACCAAGTCCAGCTTCTGGCCTGCACGAGTGGCTTCCAGAGCCCGGCGGAACTGCTTCTACCAACAGGAGAATGGGCGAAGGCTAGTGACTGGCGCCTGAAAACCAGTTTGCTTCCGACAGATGGAGCTCGTTAGCCTGGGAGAGCATTTCGTCTAAGGGAAGGAAAACCCTGATTTTAAACCTCCGCTGCCTTGCGGGATACACGATCGCGGGAAAGGCTTCGGGAGAAAACGCTGAGGAAAAACCCGGAACACAATCGAGTAGACGGTTAGTTGGTGCACACCACCTCTTTCTGGCAACTTCCTGCTGCCTTGCAGGTCGCACTTGGTTGTCGGAAGGCTAGAGAAGCTGACTCGAACAAACGCTGAGTGGTGCTGGGGACGCCGCTTTGTACCCAAATCCCCAAGAGCCTTCACTGAATGCGACTCATCCTCCAGGAGGAGATAGTCGCCAAAAAGTAAAAGTAAGTAGGGTAGAAAATAAAACAGTTGATATCTGGGTGTATAGTGATCATAAAATTTGACAGCTAATTTGGAATCAATACTGAAATCTCACACCATTACAGAAGACGCACAAGAAGAAGTCCGCCAAAGAATTGTACTGGCTCTTACCAGGAATTAAGAACATAGAACACTCAATACGCAGGCAACCAAAGCGTTGAACAGATTGAAACATGACCGAAACATAGGTATCCTCCTCGCCGACAAAGGAAGAACGATTGTGGTAATCAACAAGGCAGATTATATCGAGATGGCTAAACAGCAACTTTAAGATACAAATATATACACACAAATAAAGACCTGAATAAACGACTTGAAAAAATATAAACGCAACGTTGAAGAAATTGAAGTTTACGGGACAACTGAATGGAATAGAACTAACAAGAATGAAGCCAAAAGACTCCATCATACCGAGATTCCACGGATTACACAAAATACACAAACAGAATATTAAATTACGCCCGATAGTTTCCTCACTAGGAGGATCGAGTTACATGTTTTCAAAGGAATAGTGAGGAAGTCTGTTATAACTGGTGACACGCCGTCAACTCTGTAGAACAATTTCTCCAGAAATTGCAGAATTTGAAAATCGATAAAGATGAAATAATGGTTTCCATTCACGCCAATTGACCAAACATTTGCAAATCAGATCATATCAGCGTTGCTCCACAGAAAATGAACTGATCACAACGGAACTCGATTAACAAGAGATATTTTGATGGAATTGATCGTGCTGTGTTTTCAAACGCACTATATGTTCAATGGTAAAAGCTACGAGAAGATTGGAGTAACACAAATTGGATCACCAAATTCCAGCCTAATTGCCGAAGCAATCGTGCGATGTTTGGAACGAATCGCTCTACCAATATTACAGCCAACGTTATAGATCTGCTATATGGACGACACATTTTTGATCATAAAAAGAACTGAACTGGACGAATCGCATTTACTACTGAACTGTATATTCAGAGAAATCCAATTTACCAGAGAAACTGAAGTTTCCGTCTGTCTGGCATTCCTAGACATCCAAGTGAGACAAAAAGCCAAGAAAACTTCAATTCCTGTGTCTGCAGGAAGCGTACACATACGTATCAAATATTAAACTTTTCCAGCAAGCACCCTGCCAGTCATAAATGCAGCTGCGTTTGAACCCCATCCAAAAGAGCAGCAACATATTGCAGCACACGGGGACTAAGAAGACGAGAAGAAGAATTCCTGTTCCAGAAAAATGGACAGTCAAGATGCTTCGTGCTACGCAAAAGTTCAACCGCACCCAACAAAAAACGATGATGAAAACAGAGTTAAACGCGCTCTACCATATGTGCGAAATATATCAGAAATAACAGCCCGGGTCCTTCAGCCCTTCGGAATAGAAGTCGCGCAAAAACCCTTGTCTATACTACCCAATCATTTCAACAATATTATAGACAGAACTTCAAAAGGAGAACAACGGAATATTGTCTACAATTTTACGTGAAGAGATTTCCAGAAAAACTACATCGGGCAATCCGGTCGTAAGCTAAGCACAGAACTGCAGAAACACCGGTTAACAGTACGAAGACATGACCCAAGGTCATTGATTTCAATATTTGTTGATCAATTCGGACAATTATTCGATTGGGACAACGCGAAGGTTCTAGCCAAAAAAGCCGACGAGCGCAAGAATTCACCGAAGCGTGGCATGCAACAACGACATCAATTAACCAGCACCTTCAAATGGCTACAAAATGTGGACCAAAGAATACTCGATGGACAAGTATGCAACTGATGAATTCCACCAACCACCGGAGTGATGGCGAACGGACAGACGGACCTTATAAAAACTAATGAATACCAATTATAAGTCACTTCGAAATAATTTTTGCTGATGATGTCATCTAGTTTTATGACGAAACGTCCAACAACAACTAAACAAACTGGTCGAACACCATCTGAACAACATCCTCATCCTTAACTGATAGCCTTGTCACACGGTGTCTTTTAAAGTCATTCGTATCTCGGGTTGTTAATAAAGGATATTCAGGACTTTCACGGACGGAACCCAGAATGCTAAACACATATGTGTGCCCCGTTGTGAAATATTTAGTCCAACAATGTGAGCCATTGCTGCAGAAGGGTATTGAAATTGTTGAATGAATTTATCTTCGTACGAACAATTTGGTCTCATGCTACAAAACTTCGCATTTCAAAACGAAAGTCCAAACTAAAACTTCAGCATCCTGCTTAACAACCATATAAATATAAAACTGATCTTGGTATTTGATATTATTCATACTAAAAATCATTCTCACAAAAAAATTAATACGGACCTAGAATAGTACTCAAAGACGAGAACATTCAATTTCTTCGAGTGACCAACATTCTAATTTAGAAGTTCGCCATATTTTTTGCCTTGAATTTGTTTTTTTAGAAGAAGAACTTGGCTTTGAATTTTCAGCAATTTGTCCTTCCAGACAAACGCTTCACTACAATTACAGGTAGCCCGTAAATCTTTTAAAAGTGCGCATTTAATATTGACCTCAATTGATGAGAAAACATACTGCATTTGTCCCACAGAAAGCGTTGAAATTCAACGAAAAAGGCGGTAAAAACGTATTGAGAAATTAATTATATGCACCGCAGATTTGAAAGCCCCCGTCTCGAGGGTGGAAATCATATCCCTAAAGTCGATTGTAATTTTCACTCCAAAGCTCGATGAATATAAAGCGAAACATGCGATATGTGACTGTCCATATAACATTTTACAAATGTAAAGGATGGGGATGTGAGAAACAAATTACTTTGGTCATCTATAAGCGCCTTGAGTGCTTGACCAAGAATCACTTTGTGATTCGGTGTCTGAACATCGTGGTTCGTTGTACGAACCCTATGTAACAGTGGCATACAAGTATAACTTTGTTTACGACTTTACCACTGTTTCAAGGCTCACTGAACCTAATCTTACTGTCTCCACCTGACGACACCAAACAACCAGAAACCGGGCAGTGGATTGTAAAGGATGGGGATGTGAGCAACACATTACTTTGAACATCTTACAAGCTTATAATTTTGATCAATATACCTTGTCCTTCTATGCTTCAAAGAAGTAGTATATGTGTTCGTGGTGATCTATTGCGAACCCTTAATAATTCGAGTTTCAGAATGATTGGATTCGAAAGATTTGAGTGACAACATTTTCGAAAGCACGAGTTTATGGACAAGTTCATTCGCGTTCCAGCTATATGCAATGCTTCTACGTCGGTCAAATCAGCCGTGGACGGAATTACAGTGATCATTTGGCACGAAATCAATCGACATATCATATTGATTTGTGACGATCGGGGCAGACAGGCTTTGGCTTAATTTTGTGTTCACTTGAGAGTCAATTATTTTGGTATTTGCTACATGCGCAATATACGCGAGTGACTAGTGTGATTTCTCTTGTTTTGCTGTAATCGAGGGTGAACATGAGTAGTTTTGGAACGGTTGACCTCGTGGTTGAGATGAAAGAGTATCATTAATTGCATGTGCAACTGGGACTGGACGTGGTTAATGTTGGATTGTCGGCCTGAAATAATGGTCATCTGTCACACACTAACCGATGACTTTACACGATGATCTTAAACAGCGAGATTTAGAATAAAAATATGTGAACATTTATTTCTGTTTCTACACTTACTGGTACCCTGAACATCTAAGGAATCACGATAGACTAGAAGATGTAGGGAACTTTTAGGAATTAGCTGTGGCTTAAACTTTAATGATTGGTACAACATTTCTTCTACTGATCCTGATGATACCTTCTTGAATCCAACACTGAGCATGGTCGCGGTACGTGTGTGATAGAATAGCATTACAACGAGCTGATATTCGGATTATAATTAGTAAACCAGAACAAACTTACCCGTTACCCATCTTCCTGTGGTGTGAATCAAAACGATTATTCCAAAACGTCATAAAACAATTATGTACAACCGAACAATATTATTTGTCTATTTTGTGTTAAGGTGTATTTAGTTGGGTTCAAATAACCAGCTTATTTCGTAGATAAATTTATTCATCTATATTTGGAATTGCCAAACCATCTGTCGTTAAATAGATGCGTGCTGGATTTAACCTGCAGCTTGGATCCAAGTTGTCCTCGTGTACTGAGTATCTTGAAGCTCATCATATAGATTAAGCGACAGGATGTTAAGTATCATAACTTTTTGAAAGAATGGGAGCAAATGAATTTTCCGAGACTGGATTGCATGCATTTCCCGCTCTAACAATCCCTAAAAATGTATCTGGTTCTATGACAGTACTGTTAGTGTTGATGAAACTTGCGTCGGCAGAACATCAGTAAAAACTTTTCGGTTATTTAAATTTTTTGTTGTTGCAAAAGTTTGTTGTTTTAGATTCGAGGAGATTGATTGTGATAGCAGGTCATGTATAAATGATTGAAATTTAATGAATTACAAACAACTAAACCATCAGAAATATCTTTACTACCAGCAAAATCAAAAGACAGTTATTAAGTTGCTTTAGGTAAAACAATTATCGCACTAACATTAATGCCAATAATCCAAGTAATTTCGTTTGTGGACTCTTTTCCAAAATAACATTTACAAGTGTGGCCAGTAAATCCTGATACAAATCAAAACTGATTGAGTTCGCGTGTTGGTATAGCGACGCCCAAACTGGGATAAAATTAAGTTTCATAACATCAAATAGGATTGAACAATTAATATAAATAAATTTGAAAAATAATCGATTAGAGCAGTTTTGGTTACTTCTTTACTTCTGACACTGAAGATTCGTCCTTCCAACAGTATTAGTCAGAACATGGAAAGTGATTAAGAACAATCTAACAACGGCATCTTCATGTTGGTATAATTAAACAGCTTTTCGAAATCCACGAGGTGTCCATTCATGTAGATAAAGGCTAAATCAATCAGCATATTCACACAAGGCCAAATGATACTTTTTCACACGTGCACGGCTAAACCTGAGTGAATTGTGCATGGACTAACTTTTTTTAAAAATTAATTAAAATTATTTTGTTAAAAATTTTAAGAGTTAATATCCCCCCACCAGCAACCACTGTCATATAGTTGAGATTGTAGCCCCGTCTATCTTGTAAACTGCATGTAAATCCGTAATGATTTTAACTGAATCCAAGAATTAATACTACGGCTCTGTGCATCTAAATTGTCAAATTACACATTGAGGCCACATTTGCAGCTAATGTTCAGTCCTTGATTAAGGCCTGATACGCCCTTTCATTCTGTAGAGTTTCGTAATGCACTCCATTTACTGATCGATCCTTGTACGACGTTTCATGACAGTCAGACCGATCTATGCGCCAGATCGATTCTGGGGAATGTGATTGAGTGAAAGTGATGTAAAAAATAAAGCACGAGAATATTCCGAGGTTGCGAGATGTGAACTGCGGTTCTTCGGGTGGATTTATGCGAATGATCTTGGTTTTATTGATTGAAATATATTAACTCTATCGATGTATTTTTTATATTTTTATTGCGCGACTTAGTTCTGGCGAAATGTTCGCACTTTAGCACTTTTGATATGCCCAATGATTTTACGTTGAATTTTAGTTTTCGTCGAATGTCGGATTGAAACATTGACAAAAAGTGCATCATCGATTTGAACAAATTACTTGTGACACGCATTTCACCCTCAACTGAAAAACAAAAATCCAGTATTCATTATCGATCATTTTTGATAATGGAATACTTGCAATGATGAAGTTAAATTCGGTAAAGGAATTCCCATAAACGATATTTTAAAGGTGGTCAATGCAATATAATTAAATTCAGGTGTTTTCATTGGACGAACACATTGCTTTCAACGCAAACATATCTATAACTGATGAAATCAATACACAACTTGTCATTTACACATGCTCCTCATGACCGGTTTCGTGCTGTTTGCATTTATCAGACAGGGACAGCACGATCAATATCCGCTTGTTTTGAAACAGTGGATGAAAAATAAACTGTGCTAACCTTGGCTACTTTTCCGTTTCATGCCTAAATTATTCGACTACCACGAAGGCAAGAATCAATGGTGCTCGTGAAAAACTTCGCTTGGTCGAATGTAGGCTCATCAATTTGCGAGCGGAAGAAAATTCAATTTTTAGATTCAAAAATTATGCCAGTATATCGTTTAATTAGCCTAAATTTGTGGTCGACAGGTAATGAGCAGATATAATTAACACAGAGAAGTTCAATGTATTTTAAGTTAATTCCGGTTTTAATGGCATAAATAGCAAATAATTTACGATAACCCAAGATTAGACATATCGGGAATGCATAAACGAATTACAATGTTTTGTCAGTATGAAAAGTGAGCATGTGTACTTGGGTTCGAGTTAAGATTTGGTTGTCAAATATATGCAGAAGTCATAATTGAACATTTTCAAGTTTGATGCACAAATGATGTGTGGGGGCAGAGAAATCCAGATAAAACAAACTCGGACAGCAAAGAATAATCTTTGACAATTTGATTTAGATTGTGGATTTGTTAAGTCATAGCCATGAGATCTGCAACCACGTACTTCTTGCCAATGAAACAGGTGTGAGGTTGGTGAATTACTGTATGCACAATGCTGAACAGCAGTACGAAAAGTCAAAGAGGTTCAAAGGTTACTAGTTAGAGTTGTTAACTGCCTATGCCACCACGAGATTTACGCCAATGAGGATGTGGCGTAGCAAAAAGAATCCGTTTCGGATGTCGGTGGTCCTGCATCCGCAAAATGTGACCCAACCAGCGTAAACTATTCACTTTGATCTGTTCCTCTACATTAACATTATTACCGAACAGCTTATTTCGTAAAGCATCAGTTCGTATGTGATTTTAACAGCTAACTCATAGAATGTTGTGAGGACATCGGTTGTCAAATACTTGGAGACGCTGAATGTGTTTTTCACGTAAGGTCCAGTTGTCGCATCCATACAGTATCACAGCCCGAACAGTCACTTTATAGACTCTACCCCTGAGTAACAGAGACAGTCCTTTCTGACGCCAGAGGTGATCAGGTTGCGGAATGCTACGGTCGCTTTAGAAATGCTTGTCGAGACCTTGGTGAATAAAGCATGAGCTTCGCACAACTTTTTCAAATGTAGGTATTATAAACGATTTGCCCCAACTTGGAGGGACGGATTCTGAAAACCACACTTCACAGAGGAGATCACTTAATAAGCTGATTAGGACCTGGCCCGTTGTATAGTTCATTCACCAGTTTTGCAGCGCTGTGGTATACACGTTGTAGCAAAATAATGTCATTTTTTCACCGTGTGGACCATGCTTGAACAGTGTTCTCTCTTGTTCGCTCGATATAGGTGATAATTATCCGTTTGAGAACCTGCTTTCTGAACCTAACGAAGATCCTTCTGAGCAGCTCCTAGGTTAAACAGAACTTTTGTAATCAGCAGAACACCGACATGTATACACTAATTTACTGCTAAACTACGCCCATAGTCTTTCTTTGCTATAAACTATGAAGGGATTTACCAATGTTGAACATTTTACATTTTTTTGATGTTAAATGGCAAGCTGTCTTTCGCAGAGACCACGTATGGAGTGCAGCGAGATCTTTTGTAGTGGTTGCCAATCTTTTTCGGTGTGTACGCTTGTTCAAAGATTGATATCATTCGCAAATTAAATGATTTTACTGCATACGATTTCAGGCATGTTGTTGGCGCACACAAGAAAAAGTTTAGTTCCCAGGACTCTGTCTTGAGATACGACAATGTTACATTACACTGGGCTGAATATTGTTTAAATATCTCGAATTCAGATATCTTTGAGAGTCAGGCCAATAATCTTCCACACACCCGCCTTACATGCTAGAAACTTTTCTGAAGTCAATACCGAGTGGCTTAAAACAAATAAACTTTTCGTCTCCAAACAATTAGTAATTAGAATAGTGCCTCAAAGCAATTTATTAGTCATTTATTAATTTAATGGCATGCAGCAAAGAGCTCATCTAGAACCAAGAATATACATTACTAATTTCAAAAAAATCATTATTGAACTTTCGAAACCTGTTTGTTCGAAAAAATGAGTAACTGAAGTACGTGTTCGTGATTGTTTGACAGATATCCGTCCATGAACGCGGATTGCGTTTAAATAAATGACACAGAAGTTGTGCTTCTCGGAGAGAAGTTCAGTTCACGCATCAACTCGGCGGAGTGTATCTTTGCGCAAAGATTAGCGAAGAGTTGGATTGCGACAGTAGTGCGCCATTTAGCACCGAGGGGCAGAGCCTGCGAATTAAACGTTAAGGATTCCGTAGGAAAAGATAAGCTTATTTTCTCCCTGAGACGCACATTTCTTTTGGTTGGACGCCGTAATTACTAGAGATAAGCGACATTTCTGTGAACGTAATCTGCGGAAGTTCATAGACGGTTGTCTACCGAACGCTACAGACGACTCCAAGGCCAGAGCTGCATCGGTTGTGTATTTGGTAAGATCTACATGGTGTTTTGCATTGAAAGCTGCTTCCGCGGTATATAACCATCAATTGTCAACACCAATATTTACCCGATGTTGTACGCTCAAGACGGCCGCAACTGGAAAGTGAGCGTTTCCTGCTTGATAACGCTGGACCGCGTGTCATAAACTTGACCAGACAGAAACAGCTTTTATTTGGCTGGCAAATTCTTTCACGGCTACCATATAGTTCCCATCCTTAGCACACCCGACAACCATTCGTGCTGCTCCATACAGAGAAGTTTCTCACATAAACAATTCACTAATGACGCTTCAAAGACGAAAGCATTCTTAACCTGTTTTTTTCAACTCAAGATGTAAGCAGTATTTTTGATTGCCCTTTCAAATCGATGGCAAATGTAGGATCAATATTATTTTTTGAGAATGATCGTGATTTGTTACAATATTTTTTACACAATAGAAATTCTGGAGTAAATTCTGGAATCGTTTTCATTCATCTAAGCGCTGGTCTAAACAGTTTCATCAAATTAATATGGGAGCTTAAGCGAAAACAGACTTAAAGCACGTGAACGTTTTCCTACCATGTATGGCATTTAATTGATTGTTGAAGGACTACAACGAAGACTGAATATGTGGCTCAATATTTCAGAGAGAAGATTTTTCCTGTAAACAGAGATTAGTTCACTTATATCTAGCTCGCGCGGAGACAATAGCATAACGTTGTGCGACGGTTTGTGTAACTCTGTGATCGGTTAAGCTATACTGGGATACTTTAATCGAGCACATGCAGGGCTACTCACACCCGGAAAGTTGATGTATAGAGATCTGAAGTATTCAGTCCCAGCCCACAGTCTTATAAGTAAGGCTCTTAAGCTACACGCTTTGGATGAGAATCCTAATTGTTCTCCTGTCTAGGCATGGTTGAAATAGCAGTTCTCCAGCCCACATATAACTATGACAATCTAAAATAACTTCAATTCCATAGTGCATCAAACGTCGAGCATAATTCATCAAGATCACCACACTAGCTGCATACTGTGGAGTGGGTAAGCAAAACAAACTACTGCTATTCCTACTGTTCAATATTTTATGTCCCCTTTCTTTTTAATAATTATTCTCCTGCATCCGGTCTTATAAGTGGCCGATCTTAACCGTTTGGATGCCTAACTTTTTCGAAATCGGGCACGTCTGTATATTAAGGTGCCATGAATGTACGAACGGTGAACGATGTATTAATCAAGCCTGCAAGCTACTCTATCCTCCTGCCTAGATTCGTTGTCAATAGAAATTTTTTGGTTGTTAAAGATAAGAATTTATGATCCCTGTACGATAATAGTATTGACTGCATCGACTCTTTCCAACAGGTACTATTGCGCTGCTCGGGTGACTCATTTTGTTTTACCGCAGGCCATGTAAGTGTGGGTATAGATCTGAGTTCCAGTGAAGAAAATTCAATTTTAGACTGGATTCCCGTCATTAAGTGGATGTGTGCCGTCCGACTAGCTAGCTCTATCAACACTACTTCCCGAACTTAAAGTAGCCACTTATGAGCCGAATAATAGCGGCACTGATGACAGCAAATACATCCTGTACGACAAACTCTTCACATTATACTGGCGTGCAAAGTCTTGTGATATCATTATTCAAGTTGGGATATATATGCTCAACTTTGCCGCTTAGACGTTACTGAGTCAAAACTTGGTAGTGCATACAGTCTCGATGCTCAGCGGACAGACAATGGTGAACGCGTTCTTCACACAGACTATTGAGTAGTAGCACTTCCTTTTGGTATATAAAGCGACAGTATGAAACGTGGCGTACGTCTAACGATGATCAGACATGGACACAAATTGATCATCTCTCAATCACCGCTTGATGGAAGCTGAATTAGGGACTTTCGCTTAAGCTGTAACACTTGCGTAGATTCTAATCACGCGGTTTTTTCGATCTTGTTTACCATTTAAATCATCTGGTCCGAAAACAGTCGGAGTCGGAATGTGGCAATTTCACATCCAGCAGAAAGTCACACAGGATCTCGCAGATTATTACTAGAAGAATGGCGAAGGATTCTTTTTGGTTCGCAATATAAATTAGAATGATAACCCGTCGGAACTAATCTTAAGCGCAGCATTCGATCGGATAGAGAAGCGTGGTGGCAGCAAATATTTGAGAAAATGGAGGTAGCCAGAAATTTGGGTACCATCCGAAAACTGTTTCAGATAATTCGGTTTTCATGTTCTAAATTCAGTTGGGCTCATCGTACAATCACACAGAACGTTGGGGCCCTAATCATTAATAAAGAGCGTAACTTGTCTCGTTGGGTGGAGAATTTTCATAAACAGATAACCTGGCAAGAATAAGATAGTCTATTGCCATCTATTTCGTGTTAAGAACCCTGGTCAGTTGAATAAGCTACTCTGATTAAAAAAATAAGATCGGCATTGAGTCAATAAATAGATTCAAAGCAGCTAACCCTGATAGATTGGCCCCAGGTCAGTTTAAGGTGGGTTGCAATATTCTATTAGGTAAACTAGTTGGCCATTTCAGGCAGGTATGTGACACTGAATCAATCCACCATGAAACTTTTGATTTAGATTATGCCGATGACGTAATTCTACTCTTCCGTTCCTAAAGAGAAGCTCAGTCAACTTTAGACAATTTATGTTGTATCATACCATTCTCGGGTATGCGCCCTGCACCTTTCAAGTAGATAGTTCTGTTACAGGATAATGATTCGATCGGAACAGCGCTCTGAATCAATAATGAGGAGCTTGCTACTTTATAATGTTTAAACTATTTGGGAAGTCGCATTATTTGTTTAAATGGAGACATTCTAGCTAAATTTTCAGAGCTACGGTAGCTTTCCGTAAATTTTGTCATCAGTGGCGTCAAACAGGTTTGTCTCTAAAGCTCAAGGATAGAGTCTATAAGGCGACAATATTATATGGATGTGAAATCTGGACAATGTGAAACTAAAAAAACCAGAAGTGGACAGATCTTCGACAATTGCTTTCTCCGCCTTATTGCTGGATTTACTTGGTACAACCGGATATTTAATGCAAATATTCGTAACAGAATCTTTTGGTAGTGAAGTAAACATTGGAAAACAAGTTAACGTGCACAGACTTCACTGGTTGGGCCACGCATTGCGGATGAAAAATCATTGTTGTCCTAGTGCGATTTTGTCTGCCACTCGTACCTCAGAAAGGCATCGTTGTAAGGGTAGCCAGACTCTGACTTGGCTCAAGCAGATGAAAGCTTTTACTCTTAAATAATTGCAGTTGGTGCTACCCGTCTCCCAGTTTCGGTTCCAAAAGATCAGAATTCGCAGTGGCTGCTTGCCCTTAGTGATATGGCTCAAAGTCGTGTTCAGTGGCGGTTTTTGTGTGGACATTTCTTAAAGTCTTTAATGAATCTTGCATTTCGTCAAGTGGAATGCTGAAGAAATCTCGTTATGCTGCGTGACAGTAAAAGCTGCAAAGAAACTGTCATGCTGATTTCGCTCTACTCGTTAAAAACACTTGCATGAATGCATGTTTCATTCGAGGTGTTGGTACCTCATCTCAGTGTGGTTGTGTTTATTTTTTTATAGGTTCAGTAGCTATTTAAGCCCCACCCTTGCTAATATCTAGCAGAATGTTTTACTATGTCATGGCTGTATGTCAGTTAAGCACTTGTTACTTGTTACAGGTGTAACGCTGTCACTAATGATGATGATGGTGAGCTTGCTGACGACAATTCTAAAATATGTCGCTCGCTAATCGGTCAACCATAAAAAGTATCTCAATTATCCTCTTGTGAAACGTTTTGAGGCCTGACAAATATAATTATCAAATAGATTAACTGGGGCATTCAGAATCGTATTCCAGTTGGTCGGTTCACTAGTTTGCAACTTAGGGCCAAACTTGTAGACTAAGTTATTGAAACTTTCGTATTACGTGAACTTCATCATTTCATAATGCACATATTTATTCAACTATCATGCATTTTAGAAAACTGGAAGGGAGTGATATTGTACATTTGTACATTCAGAAATTGTAAGTGAGATGCTTTTATTGCAAACAAAATAATTGGAACATTATACTGAACCGAGATGACTCTTCTAAGACAAATCAAATTGATTTAATTTCATCGTAGTATGCTGTGTATTCTCTAATTCGTATCGTGAACAAACGGATCATTTTGATTTTTACAATTCATTTATTGCAATAGAATTTTGGTTCTACCAAATGCTTGATATATACCCAGAATGTGGACCGGTTAACTACCTACACAACAGTTTTGCGTATTTTTGCTTGTGAAATTCTATTAAAGTTTCTATCGTGATTTCCCTTTTATTGAAAATGGAAATGTTAGGTGAAACAAGATATGAACTTGTGAATTGATAAAGAACAAGGTTGGTGCGACCAATCTGTGTAATCAGCTCAGCCTAAACCCATCATAATGGAGCAAAACGCATTGGTTTGAAATCCAGATCCTCATTTGCGTGCCTTTCCTCCACACATTCAACGACCGTTTTTGTGTTAACCATTGTTCTGTTTTTTTTAAGTCATGTGGATCCTTATCATTCTGTCACTACGTGATAAGCACAACCAGCATGCAACTGCTTATCAGGTGTATGAATGTGATGTAAATTCGTGCGAAAGTTAAAAACAAACAGTAGAAAACGTTCAAAATTTTAATATTTTGTCTTTCACTAATTAATTTTTTCTCCTGAGAAGCATTGAATGCCAGTGATAGCATGGCAGCAAATGACTACTTTCAAACTTTCAAATAAAAAAATCAATTCACGTAGAAAACTGAAACTTGAAACGTTCTCATGTAAATCGGAAGAAGAATTATTATTATTATTATTATTATTATTATTATTATTATTATTATTATTATTATTATTATTATTATTATTAGTATTATTATAGTATTATTATTATTATTATTATTATTATTATTATTATTATTATTAAGATTATTATATTAGTATTATGATTATGATTATGGGTCTGCTCATGTATTGTTAGACCAAAGTCTTGCATGCCACGAAAAAAAACAGTCCATCTCTTGGGAGTGAGCAATAAAGGCTGCATCGTCGGCAAACAACAGGTCACGGATTATCACATCCCGTACTTTGGTTTGTGCTCTCAACCGGTTCAGGTTGAAAAGCTTGCCATCACTTCGCGTACGTATGTAAATGCCTTCTGTTCTCGTCTTAAAAGCGTGCTTCAGAAGCAGAGCAAAGAAAATGCCGAACAGCGTGGGAGCAAGAACACAACCTTGTTTGACGCCTCGGCGAATTTCAAATGCTTCTGAACTGCAACCGTTAAAATGGACTGAGCCTTTCATGCCTGAGTGGAACGAAATAACGAGTCTCAGCAGCCTTGGGGGGCAGCCTATCAGATCGAGAATTTTGAAAAGACCCTTCCTGCTGACGTAGTCGAATGTCTTAGTTAAATCAATAAAAACAGCGTATAATGGAATACGCTGTTCCCGACACTTTTCTTGAAGTTGTCCCAGGGAGAAGATCATGTCAACGGTTGATCTTTCCTTGCGGAAGCCACATTGAGATTCGGAGTAAATTCTATCAGCTAAAACTTGCAGCCGGATCTGGAAGACTTTAGCAAACAATTTGCCTACAACATTCAGAAGGGAGATTCCTCTGTAAATGTTGCAGTCGCCTCTGTCACCCTTATTCTTAAATAGCGTGATGATCTTTGGTCTCGAATCTCTTGTGGGACACCCCCCCTCTGCCAGCACTGAAGAAGCAAATGGTGAAGAGGCGTAAACAATTGGCTGTGACCGAAGTTGATTGAGCTAAGGGGGAAGGCGGCGGCACCAGGGGCCTTGCCCATTCGCAAGCGGTCGATTGGCTTATTGAGCTTCCGAAGGGAGGAAGGGGAGTTCTAGATATTAGGAGAGAGCGAGGAAGGAGGAGGGCGAGAGAGGAGGAGGAGGAGAGGAGGAAGAAAAGAGGAGGAGAGGATTATTAGTATTATTTTTATTATTATTATGATGATTATTATTAAATCTTATTCATTTATATTATTATTATCCTTATATTATATTATTATTATATTATTATTATTATATTATTATTATTATTATTATTATTATTAATATTATTCATATTATTATTATTATTATTATTATTATTATTATTATTATTATTATTATTTATTATATTATTAATATATTATTATTATTATTACTATTATTATTATTATCCTTATTATTATTATTATTATTATTATTATTATTATTATTATTATTATTATTATTGTTATTATTATTATTATTATATTATATTATTATTATTATTATTATTATTATTATTGCAAACTTACGGCCTACTGTGAACCAGTTTGAGTCGAAAAATTCGCTTTTGTAATCAACTCACCATTATCTATTTTCGGGCGTTGGACATGTAATCCATATTCTGCAATGGAAATAAAAGTTGGACATGATGAATTTTATATCGCTTTTGAAATATTCCATATATTTTTGTGGAAATTTTAAAACACGTTTTTGAGATTCAATATGCCGCGAGAAATCGTTCCTGATACACTTTTGAAAATTTTTGTTTGTGAATAGATTGTTTGCTGCATGGATAATTCGACATGACCATTAAATTTTAATATTAAAATACAGCAACTGCGTAAATAGTTTAGAAATTTCCATCCAATTTAAAGCGAGTCTTGTGACAGATATTCTAATTTGCAAGCAAATAGTTTAAAAATGAGTGCTCAAGCAACATGTAGTCGGAATGATCGATTTAGCAAAGTAAAAACTAAATTAAACCGTCCGTTTTATTATACTACTTCGTTACTGATCAGTAACATCGAGCATTCTAATATCAGAGATAAGCAATACGATGCTATAATATGCTCCACAACGGTTATGAATTAATCAGAATGAACTACAAGAACATTAAAAAAATTTGCCGATTGTTCAGAATCAAGGATTTCCGAAATAAACCCTTCCTTTGAATCACAATCAGGCATTGGCTTCCATAATATTTTACTTAGACGATCGGTTACATGTTTTACAAAATATATGTGGGGAAGGGACTTGAGCTACGGCACCAATTGGCGAAGTATTACGCTTCTATCAGTCACGAGCAAATTATTCTGCCGCATCATTCTCTGACGTGTCTCCAATGCAGTTGAATCCATTTTACGACAAGAGCAAGCCGGGTTCAACAAAGAAAAATCTTGCATTGACCAAATCTCTGTCCTCCGTCAGATCCTGGAGCAGACACATGAATGAAATGCAGAGCTATGTGTGGCCTACATCGACTTCCAGAAGGCCTTTGATAGCGCTTAACTACCAGTGTTATGGAAAATCCTCCGTCATTATGGTATACGATCAAAGATAGTAAATCTCATAAAAGCCTTTAATGAGACGTTTGAATGCAAAGTCGCTCACAATGGATTGCTCACTGAGAAGTTTGAGGTTCGTACGGGAGAGAGGCAAAGATGTATCCTCTCACTGATACTCTTCTCCCTAACAATAGACTGGATTATGAGACAGGTGACCGATTGCAGGGCAGCAGGCATTCCATGGACCCCAGCGGGACCGCTAGAAGACATGGACTATGCGGATGATGTTGCCCTCTTGACATGCAAGATCAGTGACATCCAGAGCAAGAGCGATCGACTATACGCAATTGGCAAGACGGTGGGTTTAGGAATTAACGCTGGCAAATCGGAGGTAATGCGAAAAAATGTTCCAGAGCAACCACCAGTGTTCGTGGACGGTCAACCGCTCAGTGAGGTTACAGATACAGTCTACCTTGGGAGCAAACTGACTGTAAATGGTGACTGTTAAGATGAGGTCAAAAGAAGAATCGGGAAGGCGATCTAAGCATTCTGCATGCTGAATTCCATTTGAAAATCCTCCGCTCTCATCATTAACACGAAGATCAGACTCTTCAAAAGCAACGTTCTGAGTGTTGTGCTGTATGCATCGGAATGCTGGAAGACGATTGCTGCCATTGAGCGCAGGATGAACGTGTTTCAAACTAAGTGCTTGAGAAGGATTCTACGGATTTTTTGGCCACACATCATTTCGAAAAAAGAACTCCTGCGAAAAACTGGTCTGGAGATAATATCTACCGTTGTCAAAAGACGACGCCGGAGATGGTTCGGTCATGTCTGCAGGATGGATCTCAGTTCGCATACGATTGTAGCCATTCACTGGCGTCCGCAAGATAAACGAAAAAGGGGACGACCCAAGGAAACTTGGCGCAGAACGTTGAAACGCGAACTACATGCACAAGGATTCACGGTGCAGATGGCAACGGAAGCAGCGGCAGACCGGAACCACTTTCCTTCCTGTGCCACCCGGCACGGAGAGGAGTGAGTGAGTGAGTGAGAGAAAATATTGCGAACGGAATGCAAGCAACAACACAGCGTATAAGCTCCAGTTCCCTTGCTATCTAATATTGCTATCATGATTTACAGCAAAAAATTTGTAGTGTGGGATATAATTGCATACAGCTACGGATATTTGTTTCAATCCCATTGGTTTAACACCATACAGATGTGAGCGGACACATGTGGCTTATTCTAGTGTTTCAAGGCATATTCTTCATGATCGCACAGTTTCTTTTTAATGAGTGCAAACACCAAAAGCTGCCGGGTTGTGCGTGTGATGTGAATGCATGCAAATGAGGATTATTTGTTCAAGATCTTTAGTATAACCCGTCTGCATCAAATTTGGCACACGTGGGTGAACAGCATGGTCGTGTCAAACGTATCCGACAGTGGTTTAACAGCCGCACGCGTTTACCCATTTTCCACTGTTCCAAGGCATATGGATCCTTATTGTACTCTCGTTACATGATGAGTGCAAAAACACGAAACCACAAGAAATGTTTGCAATCATCGATTTTCGTTTTAATTAAAATTTACTGTTGCTACTCTTCTGGATCTCTCAACTATAATGCAACCAGGATCTGTTATAACAAATTTGATTCTTTGGTGGCTCAAATATCATGAAGAAGATTATATTAAATCGCTTGAACTTGAACCTACGAGCTAGGTAGAGCTTGCAATCCCTCAATGATTTGAAGGCATTACTGTCAAGCTGGAGATGAACATGTACACTATTCGCCTCCCCCAAAAAACAGGATACCACAAAGCAGGAAAGATCAACAAATTGCACGAGAATCATAAAATCCTACAAGGTAATACAAATAAAACGAGCGCCGCTTCGTATGTTGCATCTAAATTTCATTAATATATTTCTCGTGTGATCAATGCGTTGAAACGCGTGCGGGTGGCTTGACGGTAACGCATGCAAATATTGGTATGATTTTTAACTTTTTAGCACTAAATAACTTTTATACGACGTCAAATAATTTTAAACAACTATTATTTCATTTGAATTTCCATGCATTGTTTTTCATAAATATATATTTGGAGTGTTGATCACTCGTTACACAATGAAACCTGGTAGATATTGGCATAACGGAAAAGATGCCTGCTTTTTCAACTTATTTGGTTTGACACAACGCAAAAGTCAGATAATATAGTATGAATTGTCTATCTTATTCGCTATCTATAGATGCTGTTCCACAATGTTCACACACAGTTCAACATTATTATCAGTATGATCGATTAATCAACCGTGAAATGTACTGGAAATGTACTACATTGTTCTGACGAAATAAAATAAACATTAGTATTCACTGAGTAGATAATTAGCTATGTTTACTAGCACACTTTTTCAGATGCATTGGGGCAGGGTTTGTAACAAACAGCATAAGTAAGTAAGTACGTACGTATAAGTAAGTCGAATTCACAGGTAGAAACATCACTTGTTTTCTAATCCAAACTTGATAGCCTGAAGCTTTAGTTGTCTATATCAAAGACATATTTCATTTTCCAAGTAGTTCCAAGTGTATATAACTGTTAACAATGCAATGCCATCTTTAAGAGATAATGTTGTCTACTACCTTTACTTAGCCGCATAATATGACAATACTTGTGAATTTTACTAAAGTAAAATACACAATGCAAACATTCATCTAGCCGCGTAACATACAGCGCAAACTTCAGAAATTATGCTTTGCTAGAGGATTCATCACGGGACGGGGCCTTTGAATCGACCGCGCTCAAAATTAATGTTTTCGAGGATTTTACACTTTTGCCAGTCAACATGGAAACCGTTTGTTTTTGAAACTTTTTAACACATTTCTATGCCTACAGAGGACGTTTGATGCCCCACACGCAATAAATGCTGTACCAATTTTAGTTTGATAAATGGGAAATTCGCTACTGATTATTAACTGAAAGATTAGCATTGATCTATGTGGAACTGAAGCATTAAGTATGGATCAGTGAGAATCCGAAAGGGTCTTGTAGTAGTAGTAGTAGTAGTAGTAGTAGTAGTAGTAGTAGTAGTAGTAGTAGTTGTAGTAGTAGTAGTAGTAGTAGTAGTAGTAGTAGTAGTAGTAGCATCAATAGCTCAGTTAATTGCTTGTAACCTTCAAAGAATCCTTGGCTGCTTTTGGCTCGTAACTTCAATATAAAAATGGACTTCAACCTGCGTTCAAAGATGGAGTATGCCGCCGTGTTTTGAGTTCCTTACCTGCGAAAAGATATTTCCCTTTTGGGGAAGATTCATCAAACAACGGCAAAGTTAGTGATGTGTTTTTGCAATGTTTCGTAAAAACTATTGCGACGTCTTGGTCTTTAGGCCTATAACCAAATAGGATAATTTGCGATAATTAACTTGCCTATAAATTTTGTCTATCGAAAGACACCCACAGCTAAACGTTTCCCAAGAGTGTTTTAAGAAGGATTCAGTAGGTCATACCAGATTCTTCTGCATCCCAAGTTCATGTATTTATTTACGGGGCCATTTATTCCAGTGTATCCCATGTGTTTCTGAAATTCCCAAACTCAATAATTGGTAAACTCTGCATGCATGGCAAATTTTTAATCGAAATTGCACTTACGTGTGCAGAAGAACAACATTCGTGAGTCATGCATTTCATATACTCAGTCGTTAAATTCTGTTATTTTCACGCTTTAGACATACGGTAAATTTGTGATGTTGTCAAAATGTTCAATATTTCAACAACAAATCTTCGATTCAGTGATTCCATTGGACAAACTAACATGTGTAGCAACATATTTAACATAAAATTTCCAAAAAACATTTCTCTACTGATTGTAAACTTAGAATTGACTATTACAGGATCTTCGAACAAATTTTTGATAGTACAATTTATAATAAATTTACACAATGTGGACCGTCGCGATCAACTTGGTGAATTTTTTCAAAAACTTGATGCTGATGAGTAGTCGCAAAACATAAGTTTATACATATTATGGGTGTTTGAACAAATTTGACTTTTCATCGTAACTGTGAAATTGTGTATCTTACATCGTTTGAAATTAATGCTTATAATATTACGAAACATTTGACATCAAAATATTGTTATTCCTTGAAAAGTAATTAATTTTATCAGACTTACTTTTCGTATAATCACCATTTTGCACTACATTTTAGGAAATAAAAATGAAGAAAATAATAAATGGTTATGATAAATATAGTAATGATAAATATGAACACAAAAATATAATCATGAATAAATAAATATAATACCAATAATAGGAAATTAGAATAATTAAAAAATGAAATAAAAGAAAAATTGTACTGCTTCTAAAATCTTCACTGCATTATTAAAATTGAATACACTCAAATCTCGGTACTATGCCACCTCGTTACTATGCCACTCTCGCTACTATGCCACTTTTGCTCGGTCCCGACAAAATTCAATACAAAATAAATTTACTATGCCACTCCCTACTCTCGCTACTATGATACTATTCTGTGACTATTTTAAAGTGCATTTTTGCGCATTTTACGCATATAGTCAGCCTGTTTCAAGGTCAAACACGCGATGTTTCTCCGTGACGCCAGCTACAACAAATCAATCATCTCACGCACAACGACAAGCCTCTTTCCTACTCTTGCTTCAAGTATCGATAGATATACCCACGAAAGCGCGCGCACAAACAGACACTCACAACAGTGACATCGTTATTTTTCAAACTATTCAGCCCATAATGCCAGCTCAGAAACGCAAGCGAACCGACTTTACGCTGGAGGAGAAGTTCGACATCATCGATGCTGAGAAGAAGGAGCCGAATCAGTCCAAGTTGACGAGGGAGATTGGCGAGAAATGGGGCGTCAAAGTTAAGAGAACCACCATGAAGGGCATTCTCAGCAAGAAGGATGCAATTGAAGCTGCAATCAAAGCTGGAGTTCCATCGAAACGCATGAAGCTGACGCAGCCTCACGACCCGAAGTTTGAGGAGGGAGTGTTGATGTGGCTGAAACAAGCAAGAGGACTTAATCTACCTGTCAGCTTCCATCTGATCAAGGAGAAGGCGATAAAACTGGCCGAGCTTATGCATATCCCAGACTTCCTGGCGAGCGACGGTTGGTTAGACAGCTTCAAGAAGCGCAATGGCGTCACGTTCAAGACAGTGCAGGGCGAAGCTGGAGCGGTGGATTCTTAATCCTTTATTGAATAGCAGCAGCAGGTTCTCCGGCCCTTACTCAGGCAGTTCTATGCAGATGAAGTCCTCAACCTGGACGAGACTGATGAATGAATGAACGCACAAGCCGGATCAGGCAAAGTGCCGTACAGTCAGAGACTGCACGTGGGCTAAGATACTGTCAGGTTGCCAAGGCCTAGACAGATATGAGGAAGAAAATAGAAATGGTAGTTAGACTCCAGCCTGTTTCCGCATGCAGCTCACCACCGATGGCCAATCAATTTAGCACGATGTTAGCCGCGCAGCACAGAAATGCTGTACGAGACTGATGCAAGCGTGTGATCGGCTAGACAACGAGATGAACGAGATCCGACGAAAGAAGATGCGTCAGCCGACGATTTCTGAGAGCTTTGGACTGATCGATTGAGCATATAAATGATGGACTTGAGAAAATAAAGCCGTTTTTACAAAACCTCGTTACTATGCCACTCTCGCTACTATGCCACTCTTGCTCGGTCCCAACGGGTGGCATAGTACTGAGATTTGAGGTATTTTATATATATATAATAATAATATAATATATATATCTATATATATATTATAATAAATTTAGTGATAATTCAATGGCGATATTATGCCTTAAAAATCCTAAATTTAATAGTGAATTTTTTTATATTTCATATGAAATGTAGAAATAACTGCAATGGTAATTGTACCACCAAAAACCAGAATGGTCATCTAGAAATTGCTAACCAATTGAAATATTTTGATTTTTCACTCGAATAATCGCTCACACCGAAATAATCGTAAAATATTTAAAAACAATGTCAACGACAATCATCGCAATTATTGAGTTCCACAGATAAAACTGCATATTGTATACTTAGGATTCCGCATCCCTTTAAAAACAACTTAAAATATATTGTGTCGGTCTAAAAACGAAATTTGACGTGTTAATATGTATAGGTGTAAAGTTATCGATCCTTCATTTAACAAGATCATAATTAATAATGAAATCACCACGTTTGATTCATTTAAAGCAAAAGTTTCCATATTGATAAGAAAGAATTGAAAGATGCATTGATGGCTTAAATTTCGAGAAACCATGAGGACGCTGACGGATATTTGGTAAGTGCGTACCGAGTTTGTCACATATTAACATATTTTTATACATCAACGAGACAAATTTTGGGTATCAGCTTCAATTTTGATTATAGCACGAATTCTGAAAGTATGATTTATTCTGCATTTGATCACACTGAAAATCATTTTTGCACCTAAGCTGTATGCATCTGTAAACTATTGGTTAACATATGAAACGAATCTAAATACTTTCCTTCTGGGAGTATCGTCACATCGTGAAGTTATCGTAAATGGTAAAATTTAAAAAAAATGCATAATTGCTTTATAAAACTGGTCAAAAAGAGCATGGTCACTTCACCCTACCATCAGAACCTTGCTTGCGCTAGAAGTATCATGTATAAAAATGGAAAATGATCTATTCTATGGTGAGTTGAAACCCTGGCGTACATCATTGTGCAGACCTCACTTGCGGTACAAAGAAGTTTACAACTAGGAAATATGATTGTTCATGACATTGTTCACAAGAGTTGTGATCGTTTACTTAGAAGGCACTTTGTAAAGCGTCATATTCCAGCAGCGTAGAGTAAATAATGCAATCGGATGTTGAAACTAGCTCACGGATAAACTCTTTCAATGTAGATAATTGCTAGAGTTGACAGACTAACTATCATCTAGTCACGTTGGAAATCCTTTATCATGGTCAACCGCACGTTGCCTTCGAAAACAACAATGATAGCATTTAGTGCGTGCCTATTAAATTCGTCACAGTACGGCAGTGGAACTCAGCCCATCGATTCAAGACACGAACGGGCTCTGAGATATTTTCAAAATAGTAGCAACTCTCACATCTTGAAAATAAACGGATGCTTCTATAAATGTAGGCAACATTGAATATCAAATCTGCAGCAACGGTTTGGTGAACGCTAACCGGGTGTTTTCCATAGCATAAAAACAGTAGTTCCTTGTAGATGATTCATAATGTGGAGTGTTATCATAAGCATTTTGACCTCTAGGCATCCCGTAATTACGGTACAGAAAAATTTTGTTAAATGGATTCCAAACATGTGATGGATTCCAGCATTGATCTACGAACCTGAGAATACATTTCTTTTCGCCAGTTACATCCCATGTAAGTTTAAAGCACTATATTTGAACCAGCAAAGAGTAAATGTAGATTTCGGCTGATGCAAAGTGAATTACCCCACGCAAAGCAATTGCCGCTGAACGAGGAATAACTGCAGATTGCCGTGAAAGATTTTTGACAGATTGTAACTACTATATCGGATTAGATATTCACACTAAACTTTTGAGAAAAAATCTGCTTTTGTTGGCATTGTATATTCATTGTCAACATCAAAAACGGTGAGAAATGTTGGTCGATGAATTCAAAAAATAAGGAAATGCGAATGCTGTCATTGTGAAATTCAATCTGGCGATGTCATAAGCACGTTACCACTGAGAATTCCTCATGATGAAAACAATAACATCAACGAAACTGATTTAATAAACTTGCCCACAACAATAGAAGCTGAATTTGAATCGGTGCACGTGAATATTATGCGAGCAAACAACTAGGAAATAACAACAAATCAGATGTCTATGTAACGTTTGAATCGATACTATGTGAAAGTACTATGTGAACATTGTCAGAGCAATTTGTTCCAAGAGCAATTCTGGCCATTCAAAATTGAGCATGATTAAAATACTCATTTGCATGTATTTCCATAACACACCTCACGAACGGTTTCATGCTGTTTGCACTCAGCAGGTAGGAACTGTAAGATCAGGATCCGCATGCGCTTTAAACAGTGGGAGAATGGTAAACTAGTTTTGCTTGTATGCTAGTGTTGGATAAGGCTGGAACGATCCACCTCTTCAATCACATGAGCTCACACTCATGTAGACAGAGTTTAAATATCATTTGCATGCAAACAGCCCACAACCAGTCGTGGGGTGTGTGCAATGGAAATGCATGCAAATGAGTATTTTGATTCATGTTTACGGGTTCAGTCCCATTAAACATGCGTTTAGACACAGGGTTTGTACACATTACAATTCAAGCGTGTAAGTCACTGTTGGATATGGCAAACAAACCAACCTTTTCTAGCTCACGGGTTTAGGTAAACTACATGTGTGTGGACAGGTGATAGTGAACCAATCGTTCGTGTCAACCTTATCCAACAGTAGTTTACTACCTCAACTTGCTTACCAATCATTCATTGTTTCAAGAACCTACCTGATATGTACCATTAACACGAAATCTTATTCTTTGTGCGTATGAAATTTATGTAAATGTGAATATATTTTATCAAATACAAATCGTTTCAATCAAAATACTAGATAATAAGAAAAGAAGAAAGCTAAATAGCATTTCAATTTCCTATTTAAATTTCTAGTTTTGCAAGATTTACAAAAATACATGAAATTTGTTTATTCATTCATATACAATTCAAATGAAAAGGTCAGGTTTGTAACTTAATTTTGTTAATATTGTAGAAATTCTATTGTTCTCTGGTATAAACTATTTGGTCTAATATTTTTTAAACTAATTTCATTCAATCCTCGACGCATCTAAACTTAAAGCTGGTCAAACCAAATATTTTGCTTCAACTTAATGAAAATATGTTGCTAGATACCGATCGTTCAGTTTAGGAATAAAAAAATTTGACTAAAAATTACGGGGGGCTCACTTTCTTGGTGTTCAACAGTGAAGTTTACTAAAAAAGAAACAAAATTAATTAAGTACATTTAATTAGATAATATTAACAATTTACCAGACAGGATGGTAGTTTTTAATTATTTGAAATGTTGCTTAGTTGCATGAAAACAACGTTTCCCATCTTTCAGGATTTCAAAAACAAAGAGGTCAACAACAGTGGCATACAAGCCCAAATGTTGTTTAATATTCCTTCGTCGGATCCTGAAAGTAATTCTATGCAAAAACCACAAAACCGGTGGTGGCGTGTATGTATATGAAATGCATCAAACTGAGCATTTTTGTTCAACGAGTATGGTGCATTTAAAATAGAACGTACAGATTACTAATATTGCCTCAACTTTTCAATAACATATATCCTGGCCTTTTGGAAAAGGATTTTATGATGATCAGAAGAAGTATTATGCTCATCTTAAGATTGAGTTGTGTTCCCACTGATGACATTCGGGACACTATCGTTGATCGTCACTTTCGTGAATGCAACAGGTTCATCGCAACTATTTTTTCTGATTGTTCACATCCACTGAACAAAAGCCTTGCTTCTTGTGAATCTTTTTCCTCCACCCGAAGTTACTATGTTATTCCATATTCGAGAACTAACAAATTTAGAAACTCTTTTGTTCCATACTTTTCTTGATAGATGGTTCATCAGTCGAAAGCTGTTGGGGAGTTAAAGAAGCGCTTGACAATTTTTTAAATGACGCTGAGATGTTCCAGTTATTTTCCAATGTTTATTTTTCTAATTCCCCTCACATTTGTCTGGCCTATGGTAACCTGACACTTTATTATATCAAGTATCATTTCATTGTGCTCCAATTCATACATTTTATCATATTTGTATTTTGTAGAGAAATTAATGTATTGCTGAAAATTCGTGTACACGAATAAAGTCATTCTCTCCTTCTTCTTCTTCTTACACCGCCATGAATAATACAGTCAAATATTTATTTGGTAAATATATGTATACGGATAGAGAGAATTTGAATGAAAATGGTTTATAGATGATTTCTCTCAAATTTATGGTGACATTGATGATTAATGCTTGAAAATATATCAAATAAGCTTACAACTGAACTGACGAAGTACGCCACCTGTCGTCAAGATATAATAGAAATAATTATTAAATGAACTTAATAAAACAACGAATGAAACCGCAGGAATAAGATACGTTTCTAGGTAATTCAGAGTAATTGAGGGTATTTAATGGATTAACAAGAAACAAGCTTCACAATTAAAATAAGATAGTGAAAATGGAAATGTAAGTGTCAAAAGCAAAATAATGAATTGAATTAAGCAGCATATAAGTGTTCAGGAAACGAATAACAAACGAACTGCCGCACATATGTATTTTTCGTTCGCAAAGTGAAATTGTGGAATAGTTTACCTACACACGTGTTACGGGGCGTAGCTTTTTACCCACATATCATCTCTGAATAAGTTTATGAATAAAAGGCGATGTATATTTTTATTACTTATACATTACTTCTACCGATTCCGATTTTCTATATAGTTTTCCCAAGATCCGTAATGTGCACCAACTGTGGCATTCGCACCACAATTCCAATATACGGATTTTTATTGGCACGACTTTCAGGACTGTTGGTAAACTTCAATAAAAAACGTCTTTTTCTATATGTGTGGTGAGACAATCGGTGCATAAACGATGGTTAAATGTATTAATATTGCATTTAATATTTAGAGTCTAAATGCCTTCACGTTCGCTGCTAATTGGTTTTGCAACTTTTAGTAAGCTTTCTAGTGTGGCAAAACTAAAATTCATGCACTCAATGCTAAGTAAAGCTCCATTCTTCCTAAAATCAGGATTTCTGTTGAAATAGCATTATATAATAGCCACCTCAATATTCACCACTTTTTAGTTCATTTCTAAGTACAGCTAAGTTACATAGCTCTCTGATGTTCGGCACGTCGTCAGAGAATTCCAGAAAGAATGGACTGAACCTTCCAGATTCCCAGTTTTAAAGCTCATCTTTGTTTATTAGCAGTTCGATTCGCTGGTGTGGAAATATTATGCCTGCATTTCTGATTGACCCTAAACCCCCATGCACTTAATGATGACGGCAGGCAGTGGGCAGACGGCATCATACTGAGATATTTCTAGATTGAGGATAACGCTAGCCATTCAATGATATGTTATTTTTATGTATCCAATTCCGCCCATCCTGCTCTTACTAATTAAGTTGACCGAACAAATCTTACAAAATCGTTATTGAATAAGCATTTCTGCCTTTCCTTATCTGCTCTTTTTATCATTGTTGTGAATATTTGTTTGAAAATGTATACAAATAATGGAAAAATAAATAAGTATATACTCACCCGCTGCAATCACAGGAGCTTGAAATAAACATTTAACATTGCATTATCATGATTTATCAATTCTGATGGACCATATCTTTTGTAAATCATCTAATTTATATTCTACTTTGTTATATTTGTAATACGTCATATAACTCAAATGTTTAAATCAAAAATGTTTCTATGTTGTTTCTTGCATCTCATGCGATTTTACATTCAATAAACGTGACTTTTTTTCACAGAATAGAATCATCTATACTCATTACGTACACGAATTTGCTTGTGTGTTGTAGAGCTAACCCCGTGCTAAATTGATTCGCCACAGAGAGTGAGCTGCATGCGGAAACACGCTGGAGTATGAATGTCAATTTGATTATATTCTCATATTAATCTAGGCCTTGGTAGTTTGATGATATCTTCACCCAGGAGGCTGGATCAGCCTCGTGATTTCATACATATATACATACGTTACACGGCATTTTTGCTTCTCGTTATTTGACCTTTTCTCATGCAAATTCAGGGGTTCTAATTATTCACGAAATCAAATGTAATACCTTAAAGGTTTGAAATTAATTTTCAACAGATAATATGAAAACTTACTCCATTTTTATTCACTAACATCATAGTTTCCTTTTAAATATGATTTGTATAATGTTATATTTCTGCCTTATCCTTATTTGCTGTTTATCCTTGTCTACTCTTTTTATCATTGTTGTGAATATTTGTTTGAAATTGTATACAAATAATGGAAAAATAAATAAGTATATACTCACCCGCTGCAATCGCAGGAGCTTGAAATAAACATTTAACATTGCATTATCATGATTTATCAATTCTGATGGACCATATCTTTTGTAAATCATCTAATTTATATTCTACTTTGTTATATTTGTAATACGTCATATAACTCAAATGTTTAAATCAAAAATGTTTCTATGTTGTTTCTTGCATCTCATGCGATTTTACATTCAATAAACGTGACTTTTTTTCACAGAATAGAATCATCTATACTCATTACGTACACGAATTTGCTTGTGTGTTGTAGAGCTAACCCCGTGCTAAATTGATTCGTCACAGAGAGTGAGCTGCATGCGGAAACACGCTGGAGTATGAATGTCAATTTGATTATATTCTCATATTAATCTAGGCCTTGGTAGTTTGATGATATCTTCACCCAGGAGGCTGGATCAGCCTCGTGATTTCATACATATATACATACGTTACACGGCATTTTTGCTTCTCGTTATTTGACCTTTTCTCATGCAAATTCAGGGGTTCTAATTATTCACGAAATCAAATGTAATACCTTAAAGGTTTGAAATTAATTTTCAACAGATAATATGAAAACTTACTCCATTTTTATTCACTAACATCATAGTTTCCTTTTAAATATGATTTGTATAATGTTATATTTCTGCCTTATCCTTATCTGCTCTTTATCCTTATCTGCTCTTTTTATCATTGTTGTGAATATTTGTTTGAAAGTGTATACAAATAATGGAAAAATAAATAAGTATATTCTCACCCGGTGTAATCGCAGGAGCTTGAAATAAACATTTAACATTGCATTATCATGATTTATCAATTCTGATGGACCATATCTTTTGTAAATCATCTAATTTATATTCTACTTTGTTATATTTGTAATACGTCATATAACTCAAATGTTTAAATCAAAAATGTTTCTATGTTGTTTCTTGCATCTCATGCGATTTTACATTCAATAAACGTGACATTGTTTTTCACAGAATAGAATCATCTATACTCATTACGTACACGAATTTGCTTGTGTGTTGTAGAGCTAACCCCGTGCTAAATTGATTCGCCACAGAGAGTGAGCTGCATGCGGAAACACGCTGGAGTATGAATGTCAATTTGATTATATTCTCATATTAATCTAGGCCTTGGTAGTTTGATGATATCTTCACCCAGGAGGCTGGATCAGCCTCGTGATTTCATACATATATACATACGTTACACGGCATTTTTTGCTTCTCGTTATTTGACCTTTTCTCATGCCAATTCAGGGGTTCTAATTATTCACGAAATCAAATGTAATACATTAGACGTTTGAAATTAATTTTCAACAGATAATATGAAAACTTACTCCATTTGTATTCACTAACATCATAGTTTTCTTTTAAATAAGATTTGTATAATGTTATATTTCAAAATGATGTGCTTGTTTATGTCAGATAGTGAATACGTACATACCAAGTACCGATTTTTATTTACATGGTTGTATGTGAGTTTATTAAAAATATCTGATCGAATTTCACTTCAAGGCATGCATTTCAGAATGAAAAATTTTAAATTTAGTAAGTGAATTTAGGAAAACCTCAAGCACTCATCGGTTTTAGTGCAAGATATATCATTACTGTTCTGATAGTTTTATGAAGTGATAGTAAGTCTTTGTTTAGCCAGCAATTTTGTGTGCATCAGTTTTATGTGAGAATCAATTGTTACCAGGCGTGAAAAGTCGACCAGAGCGTTCGCATGTATTATTTTATAAAAGAACAGATATGCCATCTGAATTAAAAATATTGGCAGCCGCAAATATTCATTATTGAATTTCAGAAGTTTGTGTGTGAAGGTTTGGAACAAAATGAAGTTTGAAATAATTATCTTAGTATTTCGCGAAGGTAGATCTGTTGAAAAGTTTTGGATAACACTTCATCATCTCGTTAATGTTTAATTATGATTAAATGGTTTATTATATTACCAATTTAAATCTGGAGTATGTATACATCAGATTTTAGCTTAAGAAGCATACGGCTTTCTGCTGTACCATTGTGTAATCAATCCTACATTCATAATTAATAATCGAAATAGTTCACGCGATAAAATTGATTTTCTGTTCACACTTTTAAGTGTTAACATTTATGAGAGCTTTAAATGCGCTTGATGTTAATTTTCATCAAGCGCTCTTCAGTGGTCTACATGAACAATAACCTTAGTCGCCTAAGAAGATTAATTACACACCAAATATTCCGACGACGTCAAACAGAGAATTTGGATAAGAAGCGCATAGATATTTCTGTTGTGTACATCGGACCGACTTCCATGGTACTACACACGAGGATTGAAGATCATAAATAGAGCATTAAGAAACGTTCACAAAATGAGAGGACGTATCGGCCATTAATCAAGGACTTAGCATTAGGTAAACACGTGTTGGACACTAGTCACAGTGTAGACTTTTACATTTCAGATGTAGTACGGTGTTGCATTGAGCAAAATATTGAACGCTTGCACGAGGAAGCAGTTGAAATACCCAAGACTGATGTACAAGCGGTTAACATGATAGACGAGAAAGTCGACAACATGACATTCTGCACTGCGACGGACAATATGTTGTTGGCCTCCTTCGGTCGATGTCAACCATGTATGTACATCACAATCGCATGAATTTCACGTTTAGCGCTTTTGGAATGACTAAACAGTCCGATTCGAGAGGAACAATCTCTCCCGCAACGCTGGCAACGAAAGTCACAACTCGGTTGTATTGCGTCGGTTGCACGCCGGCGGCGTGATCTGCGTTCAGCAGCCAAGAGCTGTATCTGCTCCTCCCCAGCTTGCAAACGACGCTTTGCACAATGCCTTCAAATTGAGCGGTCAAGAGCAAGTTCTTCCCAACTAGCCGGGTCAATGCCAAGAGCTTCCATATCTCTTTTGCAAACGTCTTTGTACCGCAAGTGCGGTCTGCCAAATGGACGACTTCCTAATCGTAACTCACCATAGAGTAGATCTTCCGGAATACGACGATTTTCCATTCTATAGACATGACCAAGCCACCGCAGGCGGGGCTGACGTAATAGGGTGAACATGCTGTGTAGACCAGCTTTTGAAAGCACTTCAGCGTTAGTCACTCTGTCCATCCACGATATGTTCAAGATACGACGGATGCTTCGTAGATGGAAAGCATTCAGCTTCCTTTCGTGTCTTGTGTGGGTGGCCCAGGTTTCACTGCCGTATAGTAAAGCATTTAGTACGCATGCGCTGTATACCATCATCTTTGTCTTTACAGTCAGCTTGCGGTTACCCCAAACACGAGAGTTCAATCGGGACAAAATGACAGCTGCTCTGCCAATCCGCTTATCAATCTCAGTGTCTAGCGAGAGGTTATCCGCAATGGTTGAACCAAGATATGTGAAATGATGTACTAGTTCAAGCTGACAGTTTGGAGCGGACGGACAGTATAAATTGCGTTAAAATTCTATATAATATTTATTTTCTTTTATAACTTAGCTAGCTTTATGCACAATTGTCACAGGTTTATCCATGTACGTGTGAACCTAAGTGTTAATTGACCTTGACTGATTTCACAATGTGCTGCGTAAATAAGCGGATTGATCATGTCATTGTCTACACGACTTGGTACCTCTCAGATTATTTTAGACTGTTTAGTGAAACAGCCAATTAGATGCGATGATTGGAGTGCTACTAAATGACGCGCCCTGTTCTGACTAATACACTTGGCCTGACGAAGATTATATGTCAAAACTGAAACGTTACTCAAAATTCTGTTCGAATCGACCAATACACAAATTGTTTTTCAAATTTTGTTTCCATGAAATGGATCAGAAATGTTTGAATGATAGCGAAAATATAAACAGTAACAATTCAAAGAAAACATACAACTTTGAACAAACAATTTACTAAGTTTTATCAAACTAGTTCGACGTGACAATGTTTGGAACACAATATATCAGCATTTGAAAAATCTTATACAACTTTTGAACGTCGCAGATTGAATGTTACGTCATCTGTGGTTGCTCAAATCGAATTTTGCATGCTATTTTGTCGCTTTTGTACTAAACGTGCAATCAATTGGTGAACTTTAGCTTGCATGCAAATGAGTATTTTTGTTCATGATCATGGGTTTAAACCATATCTACGTATGATTTAACATATTGGTAGTGCCAAAAATATAAAAAATGGCATAAAACGCAACTAGTTTACCATTCTCCCATTGTTTCAATGCCTACAAATCCTGATCTTTCCGTATCTACCTGATGAGCCCAAACAGTAGGAAACCGGTTGTAAGAGGTGTGTGTGATGGAAATGCATGCAAATGACCATTTTTGTTCATCATCATGGGTTTAGAACATTTCTACATGTGTTTGAGCACATGTGATTGAATAGGTTGGCTGTATTAACCTTACGTAACACTGGCATACAAGCACGACGCGTTTTATCAAACTACATCAATGTGGCAATGATTGGAGCGGAATAAATTGGCAAACCACAAATCTTTTAAAACTTGTATTAGTCATTTAAGATGGATGGACAAATCACATATATAATCAGATTTTGCATCTTTCCTTTTCGCTTTGGTAAAAATTGAAAAAAATGAATAACTTCTATTTATTGAGTTTCGCACTGTTGCCGATTATTATGTGTTTAATAGTTTAAGTATTAGAAGTTTTGATGATCTGAAACTTGTATACGTAGTTCTATTTAATTCAGACCGTGTGTACTCAAGTTAAGTCTACCTTACCATGGTCGTTTGGACAAAGAACTCATTTCGAACTCACACAATTACAGCGGTTCTTTATATAGTTGTATTTATTTCATTACATTATCTATGAAACCTTGAACAGTTCGCAAATTTATACTTTTAGGCCAAATTCATGGTTTTCATGGTGTTTGGTTCGGAAACTATTTGTGATCGTAGAATCGTAGATCATTTTTCACTGTAAAACACCTATAAGGAATTTGATTTTAAAGTTATAATTTATTGATAGATAATTCTATGAAATACGATAAACTTAATCTAACTGAATCCAGTGGCTGTCGGTAATCATCCGGGAACCTGCTGCAGTGCATAATTGCGGAGGATGTGTGCAAACACATTGAGATATACGCTAAATCGAGACTCACGAATATCGAATATAACCTCTGAAAGTTTTACGCGGAAATATATATATATATATATATATATATATATATGCAAAAAACAACTCGATACATTCTTACTAGTAATTAATTTTGTTTCTTTAGAATAATTCCCTTGTTTCACAGGAATAACTGTTTAAGGATACGTATTGTATAGTTGAAATAATTTTTTCAAACTTAATTATTTTGGTAATCATATTATCATATAGTCACGTGAATGTTAGAGACTAATTGTCAGACGGCTTTAACCTATCTTTCCCTTATGTTATTAAACTGTACTGCAGCATACATGCTCGTACGTGGTCATTGAAAAATCGTGATATTCTTGATGTCAAACAAGAAAATTGTGCTAATTTTCGTGTTTGTAAATTTGGGAAACGATGATGAGGCCAATTTAGGCATCCATGCCACTGGTGAATATGGTTCTCAAGATGCTCAAGACGCTCAAAATAATCAAAGTGTTGTGGTGCTAGGAATGTGAACACGACAATATATTGATAATTTTTGAAACTTTTCCCAAAAAGATATATACACGCCTGTACGAAAACAACGTTTTACTTGGATAATAAACAAAAAGTTACAAGTATTTGTTGTATTAAATATAATCAAGAAATATTCTAGAAAAACCGATATGAAATTTCGAAACACTTTCTGCTGTCTAATGTGAGTGATCGCATTGACGCCTGTAACGTGGCCTAAAATGATTCAAGTACATGATTCAACCTGACATTGTCATTTGTTACCGAATTGTATAATCTATCCTTTGAGCAGCGACTAGCAAGTCTCATAGAGTCTGCTGTACTTTGTAGATACACAACACAAGGCATTTCGATCCATTGAAAAGCATTTAGACAAGTGAATCTCAACTAAAACTCTAAAATACACCTTCACTAGTTCTAAACAAATTTCTTAATTTCAGCGCAATTGCTTCCGAGGTTACTTAATAATTGTTGTTGTTGGCCCCCTTCGATCGATGTCGACCATGGATGTACATCACATTGCATGAGTTTCATGTTTTGCAACTTTTTGAATGACTAAGCAGTCCGATTCGGGAGGAACAATCTCTCCCGCAGCGCTTGCAACGATAGTCAGAACTCTGTTGTATTGCATCAGTTGCACGCCGGCGGCGTGATCTGCGTTCAGCAGCCAGGAGCTGTATTTGCTCCTCCCCGGCTTGCAGTCGACGCTTTACACAATGCCTCCAAAGTGAGCGGTCAAGAGCAAGTTCTTCCCAGCTTGCGGGGTCAATGTCAAGAGCTTTCATATCTCTTTTGCAAACATCTTTGTACCGCAAGTGCGGTCTGCCCAATGGTCGACTTCCTAATTGCAACTCACCGTAGAGTAGATCTTTCGGAATACGACCATTTTCCATTCTATAGACATGACCAAGCCAGCGCAGGCGGCGCTGTCACAATAGAGTGAACATGCTCTGTAGACCAGCTTTTAAAAGCACTTCACATTAGTCACTCTGTCCCTCCACTATATGTTCAAGATACGGATGCTTCGTAGTGGAAGCATCATCTCCTTTCGTGTCTTGCGGGGGTGGCCCAGTTTCACTGCCGTAAGTAAAGCATTATACCACGCGCTGTAACCATCTCTTTGTCTTTACATTCAGCTTGCGGTTACCCCAAACACGAGAGTTCAATCGGGACAAGATGACAGCTGCTCTGCCAATCCGCTTATCAATCTCCGTGTCTAGCGAGAGGTTGTCCGCAATGGTTGAACCAAGATATGTGAAATGATGTACTGGTTCGAGCTGACAGTTTCCAACAGTGATGATTGGCGGCGATACAGTCCCTTGACCAAGGACTTTGGTCTTGCTCATGCTGATTGTTAGACCAAAGTCTTTGCATGCCGACGAAAAACAGTCCATTAGCGACTGTAGGTTCTCTTGGGAGTGAGCAATAAAGGCTGCATCGTCGGCAAACAACAGGTCACGGATTATCACATCCCGTACTTTGGTTTGTGCTCTCAACCGGTTCAGGTTGAAAAGCTTACCATCACTTCGCGTGCGTATGTAAATGCCTTCTGTTCTCATCTTAAAAGCGTGCTTCAGAAGCAGAGCAAAGAAAATGCCGAACAGCGTGGGAGCAAGAACACACCCTTGTTTGACGCCTCGGCGAATTTCAAATGCTTCTGAACTGCAACCGTTAAAATGGACTGAGCCTTTCATGCCTGAGTGGAACGAAATAACGAGTCTCAGCAGCCTTGGGGGGCAGCCTATCAGATCGAGCATTTTGAAGAGACCCTCCCTGCTGACGTAGTCGAATGCCTTAGTTAAATCAATAAAACAGCGTATAATGGCATACGCTGTTCCCGACACTTTTCTTGAAGTTGTCTCAGGGAGAAGATCATGTCAACGGTTGATCTTCCCTTGCGGAAGCCACATTGAGATTCGGAGTAAATTCTATCAGCTAAAACTTGCAGCCGGATCTGTAAGACTTTAGCAAACAATTTGCCTACAACATTCAGAAGGGAGATTCCTCTGTAATTGTTGCAGTCGCCTCTGTCACCCTTATTCTTAAATAGCGTGATGATCTTTGTGTCTCGCATCTCTTGTGGGACACCCCCCTCCTGCCAGCACTGAAGAAGCAAATGGTGAAGAGGCTGTAATAATGCTGCTCTACCGCATTTGATGAGCTCAGGTGGAATTCCGTCGTCACCAGGGGCCTTCCCATTCGCTAAGCGGTCGATTGCCTTATTGAGCTCATCAAGAGTAGGAGGGGTATCTAGATATTCAATGGTCGGCAACCGTTCGACATTTTCAAGTGCATGCGGTAGAACCGTACTGTCCCTAGAGTATAGAGGGAGGAGAAGTGCTCTACCCATCTTTTCATCTGCTGAGTTTTGTCGACAATCGGCTTACCAGATAAAGACTTAATGGGAGCCGTTTTAAGTTTGTTTGGGCCAATGGCTGTCTTGATCCCATCATACATACCGTGAAAATTGCCGGTATCCGCAGCTTTTTGGATATTGAGGCTAACTTCAGTCCAATAGTCGTTTGCACAACGCCTTGCAGTCTGTTGGACCTTATTTCTAGCTGCTCTTAGAAGACGTAAGTTTTCATCTGTTGGCATACCTTTGAACCTCAAGAATGCTGAGCGTTTCTCATCCAGCACAGCAGTCATCTCAGAAGCGTTTGCTTCGAACCAGTCGCTCGTTCGAGCTTTCTTCGGACCGAAAGTGGAAAGTGCGACTCGGCATATGCAGCTTTTTATCAATTCCCAGTTTTCTGAAGCAGATTCAAGTGGGGTTGTCTTGTTGAACTCGTCCGTGAAGGCTTTTGCGAATCTCGCAGTTAGATTAGGTTCGCACATGCGAGTGACGTCTATCCTAGGCTTAGCAGACAATTTGGTGCGGTGAAATCTCGTGTGGGGAGCTTCAGTTTTGCACAGACCAGTGAATGATCAGTGTCGCAGTCTGCGCTTTGATATGATCTGGTGAGGAGCACGCTTCCTATATTAGTACGCTTAACAAGAATAAGATCAAGCTGATGCCAATGCTTAGAGCGAGGATGCTTCCAAGAGACTTTATGCTGTGGTTTAGTTTGAAAGAAAGTGTTACTGACACAAAGATTGAACTGTGTGCACAATTCTAAAAGGCGTTGCCCATTTTCATTGGTTTTACCTACACCGAACCTTCCGAGACAGTTTTGCCAAGACTCGTAATCTGCACCAACTCTGGCATTGAAATCACCCAATACCACTAAACAGTTTTTCTGTGGCACGTTTTTCAGGACGGCTGTGAGGTTATGATAAAAAGCGTCTTTTTCAGCAGGCGTCGCAGAGAGCGTCGGTGCATAAACGTTGACCAACGTAATGGTACCAGTAATGCACCTCAGATTTAGAGTCCAAATCCGTTCGCTCCCGCTGCTGCTCGGTTCTGTTGCTTTTAATATGTCGTTTCGCACGGCAAACCCAACTCCATGCAGTCGAGGCTCATCGGAACCTCTTCCTTTCCAAAAGAATGTGTAATCACTTTCTGTTAGCTTACCAGTGTCTGGTAAGCGCGTCTCTTGTAGGGCAGCCACGTCGACATTCAGCCTCTTTAGCTCGTTGTTAATCACGGCGGACTTTCTAACGCCTCTGATATTCGAGACGTCGTCATGAAATCCTGGAAGCATGGACCGGACGTTCCAGGTTCCAAGTTTCAGAACTGACATTTGTTGTTTGGTATTTCGATTCGCTGGTGCGGAAAAATACAGTCTGCTTGTCGGTTGATTCCTAATCCCCATGCACCCAATGAGGATAGCAGACCGTGGCGAGACGGCACCTTATTGACTGGGGGCTGCCCAGCTTGAGGCGGGCGGTAGCCGTCCAATGAGACCTGGAAGTCTCTCCCACCGTCGAAAGCAGCCCCAGGCGCTTAGCTCTACGCCAGTCGAGCCATAGCTTTTAACCGGTATCTGCTGCTTCCCGTGTTATTTTCCGTAGAAGCGGAATGGAGTGTCCTCTCCATTTGTGCGTTGTGATGTACGCCAGGGCAGTTCAATATGGAGAACTAGCTGTTGCCCATGCAGCAAGTGCTCCCTCTCCACGGCACCACTGGAACCAAAGGAACAGCTAGGCTGATACGTTTGGACAACGATGCCGTCGCAGGAGCTGGCAGGACGAAGTTGAATAAACTTCGGACTGCCTAACGGGACTCCGGCTCCGGATTTTTCCTCGAGGTTGACTCCTGAAGCCTTTTCCATGAATGGATGTAGCCACAAGGCAGTGGAGGTTTGAGATAAGGGTTTTTCTTCCCCTAGGTGGGCCGCCTTCATGGACTAACGAGCTCCACCTGCCCGAAGCATGCTGGTTTTGAGGCGCCAGTCAGCCGCCTTCGCCCTTTCTCCTGTCAGTAGAAGCAGTTCCGCCGGGTCACACAGGACCACGCGTGCAGGCAAGGAGCTGGAATTGGTTGTCATAGGCTATTTGAGACGCAGGCCATTGGAGCATTTTGGGAATTGGGAGCTTATCCCCAAAACCGCCAGATATGGTCGCCACCTGATGAAAATAAATGGCAGAGCACGCGAGCTTAGCAAACTTTCATTAAACCTTATTCATCGAAAAACAAGCAACAGCTTCATATACTGAATCCCAATTTAAATGACGACCAATGTGTTCTGAATATTCAACTCAAAATTTGCAAACTATCATCCACATACTTAATAATTACATACCGAATAATTTATAGGACATTCCACCCTCGAATGAAACTATTCGAAATGTGTTCCAGCATTCCCTTAAGCAATCAACAACTTACCCAGCAAATACCACTTGTCTATTGAAGTGTTGTTGTAAATTTTTTAGTCAGTATGCGTTAGCTTTCTGCTGTCGACACCGCCATATTTTGAGGTAGGGAATTCGAAAGAAATAGAGCTTATACAACAAACAAATGGGGGCGAATATCGAGATAAAGACTTGGTGGTATGTACACGTGTCACTTTCTAATCAAACTCTTGAAACAAGTGTCATAGTGGATGTCTTTCGGTGAATATATTTCTACGGATAAATATAACATCACATATCACATAGACTCAGACATCGTAATCTCTCAGTGTACGAAGCATTGCGAAGAACCCTCACTAACACTGTTGCTCTGCGATCGATTTTATCAGGGAGATTAATATCATTATGAAGCCGGGGAGCACAGGTCGCTAACACATAATCCACACGTACGTAGAGTGAATTAGGTTTTCATTATTCTTGTAAACGTTTCCAGCGAGAATCTACAAAATATTCTTCGAAAGATATTCAACAACATGCTGGCATGTCCACATATTCTGTCCGTAAAACGTCCTCTCCCGGTTTCAATACATATTTCAAGGTTTTTCAACTAGCTATAAACCAAATATGCAGTTCCCAATCGATATGTACAAGGAAGGTTTTGCTTTTTTGTTCGTTGAATATCGTATCATTCAGAGCCTTCCAATCTGACACGTTGTCCAAATTCATTTGCAGTTTGTTACATTCTTATGCAGAACTGATTTGCGTCCAAATCATATTATCATCCACAAACAGAACCATTTTCGATTATATGAGTAGGGTTAAATCGTTTTTGAATAAAAGAATAAAAGGGTCTAGCACAGATGCTTTTGGGACACAGCTGATGGTTTTAAGCTTATTTGGATAGCACTACGAATCTCGATTCTTGAAACTTGGTCTAAGAATGATCACTCAGGTTCAAATTACAGAACATTTTATTATCTCTGGTCAAATTATTGTAAATGCTGAAAATTCGTTTATACTAATAAAGTCTTATACTTCTTCCATAGTGACATTTGAATAGACGAAGTTTGAACGTTTAAACGAGCAAGACCACATAATCTCCTGAAAGAAAGCAAAATGTTTAAAAACATAATTCTCAAAGTTACGACTGTGTCTTATTACAAGCACTGCAGACTGACCAAACCTGGGCTAGCAACAATTTTCATTGAGTTTGAAAGTCGGACAGTCGCTTTAGTCACTTAACTACCCTATGAAATTTTGTTTATCCTCTTAATTAATATTTCAGTATTACAAGCATTTGTCATCTGGAAAATATCCAAATAAATACATGTAGAATAATTTAAGAATATGTTCAATAAAAAATGATTATTAAACAAAAAAATTCAGCATGGGAACAAATAGAGCCCAGACAGTTTACTTACTGTGTTCTTTTAGCTTGACTGCAATGGGAAACGCATATTGGAATAATTAAATTCTTCGAGTATGTTTCATATGACCGATATCACATGGGCTGTTTAATATACGTGAAAAATGTAATCAATGTCAGGATGTTGTTAACAATACAATGGATAGTACCTAGCTAGTTGCGAAACGTTTGCTTTGGCATGTTTAGGGCAATTCTTGTTGTGATCTACGAGATTACACGTTTAGCATAGTGCACTCCTGATAGTGTAGCGGAGTGGGGTAGATCGCGCGAAAATTGTTGCGTCAGTTCATTTCACCTCAACGAGCGGCAGTTTATGAACGACAGTTTCATCGTTCCAGCAATAATCACGCTACCCCCGCGTTTCACAGCCACTTGTGCATTGCAACCGATTCATCTTTGAGGTCAAACTGTCCAACGCGTTCACCCACGAGTCTCACAAAGCATGAGGATTAAACATGTTTACCGCGAACAAGACTGATAACAAAAATACGTCTATATTATATAGGCAAACCATGTAACCATAAAATTATGAATAAACGTGTCTGTTATGGTCGTCAATTCGATGTGATTTGTCAACCGATGTTGTGCTACCAGGTATGATTTAAGCCTCTACCACGGAAGGTTCGTTTAACCGACCTTGACGAATTGCGACCAACTTTTTCGATTTTCTCGTCCTTCGGAGATGTAATGCAATCTTAACCAGAATTATTACGAGTCTGCAAATGTCGTCATCGGACATTTTAGTGCTTCCTGCTCTATTGGTGTGCCGAAAGGCGGTGTTCTTCAAATCATTATAGAGCTCGTGATTAGCACACATTGCAAATACAATTCACATCTCCACTATGCGATGTGGCGCTCAGCAAGTCTATGCAATAGGGATGACATTGCGATTGTCTTTAGTTATCTTTCACCATCAATTTATACTTCATTTAATTAAAAATTAATCGAGTCCTTACAATACATCTCGAAAATCAAAACAGTTCAATTGTGAAATATGTGTGATTTCGAACTTTCACACTTGTCTTCACAAAGAAATTTTTTTAGTCAATTGCTTGAATATAAATTCAAGCTTGGAACATTGCGCACACACGATCGATAGCCAACTAGTTGGAGGAGCCATGGATAACCTTCATTTCTTGGCTTAATTCATGTGTGGACCAGACGCGGTTGAGGCCAAACATTACATGGCTTCATGTGGAAAGAGTGCCCATTCAGTGTCTTATATTACGTGTATAATTTCAAACGACTGAGCAACCAGACAAACGTTCTACGAAAAATGAATATTCAATTCTTTAATATCAGTCTCCTGAATTTGCGAGTTCAAGAGTTTGCTTGCACGGAATTCGCGTCATATTACAAGAAGTTGATAAATTATTGAGATACGGGAATTAACGAAAAGTCAAAATAAATGTCATCCAAATGGAACCAATTGTTTAAAGCTCATGTTTCGTAATCTTCACATGTGCAATTTACCGGTCTCCAATATGTGCTTTCTGTCATGGAATAATCAATCCAAGCATAATTGTCGTGATGAGAGAAGGATATTAAAATTCGAGGCAAGATTTGAGATCGTTCAGGAAAATTGATCGCATGTGGCAAGAATTTACCACTTCATGAGCGAATGTCCAAACACGATGTACACTATTTTTTCCTGCGACGCACATGGTTTGACCTACCAAATCGTTCACTAAATCCCAATGATCTGCCTCGAATACGCAAACATTCCAAGGAATTGACCATTCTACCTTATCGAATGGGTAAGGGCGTAATTGTTCTATGGGAGAATGCTTCGTTGAAATCATACGATCTTACAAAAATCGATGAATTTATGTAAAACGATGTTCTCATTTTGACTATCGGAAGTTTAGATTCTCAATGCTCACCGAAACTCATCTTACTGTCTCCACCTGATGACGGTTGACAGCCAGAAACCGGTAGTTGTGTGTACGAGATTGTGACGTGTGCACCACAATATATTTTACGCTTTCATTTAATATAAAAATATCATCGCATGGTTTTGTTTCAGCTGACAGCTTTTTCTACCAACAAATATTTCTCAGCCATGTGTTTTGTGTTCTGAAACAACAACATGAGCTATTATAGCAAAATATGCCCCGCTTTAATTGTAATTGGTTCGAACAAACAAGAATGATGGTAGTTGTTGAAGTCAATGAGGATAACACGATGAATAAAATTTTAGAAATTAAAACCGATTCGAAAATTCGCCGATATTAATTGCAAAAAATTGCATGACCCACGGGTGTCTTGATCACTGTAAACTGAACAATTAAGAAAATACCAATAATAATATAAATTCATTACTACAATAATGAATGAGACTTTGATAGTTTGCTTATCAATGTGTAACTTGTTTGCTTACTCACAAAAGCAGCGGAATACCAGATGTCATCATATCACTCTATGTGATAAAATAAGCTGTCTGCCTAACCGTGCATAATGTAACTGAAATTCAAGATTTTACATAGCCACTGTTCCATTGCTTGTTTGATTAAAACAGATCTTGTTCCGGCTGCCTAAATACGGCGAAATAAACCGTCAGGTGAATGATTTAGATGCCTATAAATGTGGTTATTGGCCAATTTTGAAATTTACCAGGATCGTAATATAAGAGGCACTGCATGTGACCATCAAATCACTTCAAATTGTTGTTTGGCTGGAAACCGGGGGTGACAGCATCCCGACTCATTGGTGTGTTTGGACATTGCACAATGTTCGGCATCAATACATTATCGATAGAACTTTCTAGAAATATTGATTATTGTTTTATCAAAGCAGCGTTCATTCTCGTATAATAGGTATTCGCGATTCAGGTGCAAATAAACTTATATTCTACTTCCAATTGGCTTTATGGATTTCCAACGTTCGTCGAAGGAGAATTTTAGATCGATTTGGTTTAAAATATTTTTTAAAAGAAATTTCAAACAACCAATGCACATATGAATCTGTGCTTATTAGAGAAAATATCTCCTTTACTAAACAATAAAGCACTACATTGGGAAAACATTCAAATGAAAGCGTTGAAATTCTTCGATATTTTGAATGGATAAAATGTTTCCCAAAGCAAAACTCAACATGATACGAATTTTAAAACTCTGATTAACATTTATTTTTGAAACGTATCTCATTATGTACTAAGCTATTATATTTACTCGGGAAAACTTTTAAGTTAATGATTCAAAAGTGTGCTGCTATTCATTACACAATATCGTGAATTATAATTTAAGGTAATTTATAAAACCATGATTTCGCATCAAACACCTCAACACTTGCTTTTGGTTTCTCGGTTTCAAATAACATAAAACGATCAAGATTCGCATGCCTTGGTTTAATCTATTAGAACAACTGTTTTCCGTGCAGATAAGGCCATTCTTGATACTCATTTATTCAGGTTACCTGGCGAATCGAAAGTTACCGAGATAAGGACATTGATGATAAAAAAAAATGTTCATTTGCCTGCATTTCGCGAAACACCACGACCGATTTCATGGTGATTCACTCAGTAAAATTAGAATCCTTGTGCGCTTGAAGGAGTGGAAGGATGGTAAACAAGTCGTGTTTGTATGCCGCTGTTGGATAAGGTTGGTACAACCAACCTGTTCAATCACAATTGACCGAACACATGTATATAGGGTTTAACCCCATGATCCTGAACAAAACATGCTCAGTTGCATGCATTTCCATCGCGCACATAGCCCAGACTCGTTCTATGCTGTTTGTAATCATTAGGTTCGATCAAGGTCCGCATACCATGAAGTAAAATTCGTATTAGAAACAAAATAATATCGAAAGAATTTGTACTCACATTCATAAAAAACATTCTCATTGACTTTCACTAAAAAAGAGCTCATGAAAATAACTCATTCGAAAATTGCTGTAAAAACATTTTAATGTATAGCGGGAATTACCATCACACCCATTTACGAGATGAGAGCAACACCATTTATATGGGGTTTCCTTTTGTTGAACAACTTGCAGTTGTATGGACAAACAATTGTTCATTAAAATTGATTAATTTAGTGTACATTCGGTTCCTGATAATTAGGATGAGAAAATGGATATAAGTCCTTCTCGGGCAATTGGAAATTTGCAGATTCCGATTATGAGGATGAAATTGAGATGTGTCGTTTAAATTTGATGAATTTATACTTTCTACAGAATATATTGGTCAGCGTGATTGAGAATCGTTTTCCAGTGCAGATTTTCTTTCACTTTTATTCAATAACTCAATGTTTTCCGATACTGATCATTAGCATTTTACCACTTTTCATTTCCACATTAATCTGTGTTTTTGAATTTGCAATTGTCTTTTCAGAAAGAATGAACCTAAACTTACCAGCAGACCAAGTAGGCGTTTTCTTTAAGCGCACTGCGGAAAGTTGAACAAGAATAATCGCATCGCATAAAAATGCTTCCCTAAAGTTATAGTGTTATTCTGATTTAAGATTCAAGATTCAAGATTCAAGAATTTATGGTTACAAAAAGCACATAGCTTGACAATTACCATATCATAATAAATATGCGTTCAATAAGAGGTATAAAAAAACAATTATACGATGTCACTGGAGTCAAGTAATATGCTTACCCTGAGTCAATACACAGGCATCGTCAATTCGTTGTGTTACAAATAAGTGTCCAAGGTTCGAGTGAATGTTTGGATATAGGGAGAGGTGATAATTGCTTCGGGAAGGGCATTCCACAGGAAACAGATACGTACCGAATAGAAATATCGGCCACAATTAGTACGGGAATAGGGAATTTGTAGTGCCGCTGAGTGGCTACGTGTAATTCCTGATTCACGGTATTTGAACAAATGTTTGAGTGGATGATCTGGAGTATGCAATATTTTGTAAGTAAGGATAACGTCATTTCGAAGTCTACGTTGAAGGGGAGTGGGGAGCTTTAGCTTTTTCAACATTTCCTCGTATGTAAGGTCTCGAAAACCACGCACGAGTTTAGTTGCACGATGATATATCCTGTCAAGCAAGAATATATCCTTTTTCATCCACGGAGTCCATGCTTGCGATGCATGTTCCATTGTGGGAATTAAGTAGGTCTTCATGATTCTTGGCAACGTTACAGGCGTAAAGGTTCTGAAGATCCGTCGAAGCATACCTAGAAGCTTTGAAGCACGCTTGTAAATGACCTCACAATGCACGCTGTTCTTTAGGCTGCCACATATCCAGACTCCAAGATCCTTCTCCGATTCGGTCCAGCTCAAAATCGTTTGCCCAAAGTGATATTCGTACTGAAAGGGCTTACCGATTTGCAGTAACTTGCATTTTTGAAAATTGAACGGCAGTTTATTTCTAACTGACCATTCGTGTAGTGCATCTAAATCACTTTGCAGTTTTACGCAGTCTGCAGTTGATTTTATTCGCATCCAAAGTTTAACATCATCCGCAAAAAGAACTACCTTGCATGAGAGCGTCTCAGGTAAATCATTGATGTAAACTAAGAAAAGCACTGGACCGAGAACGGAACCTTGCGGTACACCACTGGAGGTATTAATGGCTCGTGATTGTACCCCGTTAACTCGAACGGTTGCCTTGCGCCCATTGAGGTAGCTTTCGAACCATACGATTAGCTGCCCGTCGATATCAATCTGTTTCAGCTTTTATAGCAACAGGAAGTGATCAACTCTGTCGAAAGCTTTCGACATATCCAGGTAGCACGCGTGCACACTGTCTCCTGCGTCAACCGTTTGGGTCCAATCGTTTAATACCGTCAGCAAGTTTGTCAAGCATGCTGGGCGACAGATAGTATATTTTGTGATTCCAAGTGATGAACTATATTTTCCGTCACTATGCGCTCCATCACTTTGGATATCACGGGGAGTAGGGTGACAGGACGGTAGTTCGCGGGATCTGAACGGATACCACCCTTATAAATCGGTGAAATTACCCCTGTCTTCCACTCTGTTGGCACCACTCCTTCGGTTAGGGAATGTTGGAACAATTGGCATATTGGTTCACACAGCTGCTGGTCACAGGATTTTAGTAGTGCTGGTGTTATTCCATCGGCTCCAGGAGATTTCCTAGGGTTCAGTCGACACAAGTGTCTTCGTATAGTCGCTGGATTAATCTCAATATCATTCAGTTGTTGAGATACAATCGATGTCAGTAAATTCTCATTCGCCCTAACCGTTATCGGGCTAAACACATTTGCATAAAATTGAGCGAGAGTATCAGCCGTTTCCTTTGCTGTGACTGTTAATCCATTCTCAGAAATAACAGGAAACACCCCTGGTTTCACACTGGACCGAGCATTGACAATCCGATAGAGAAGTTTAGGGTTTTCTTCCATTTTCAAAGACAGAGAGCGATGGTAATATTGCTTGTCCTCTTTGACGAGAGCATTCACTTTGTTACGAATTTTAGAAAATTGCTGCCAAGAGGCATCAGTTCTGGTTTTTCGGTGTTCAGTCCAAGCAAAGTTTCGTTTCCCGAGCCATTTTTTGTGCGACTGCGAAGCTTAAATCGGAAGTCACTTGCCCGTCGTTCATCAACAAATCGTGAATTATGATCTATGTTTGACTGAAGTATTTTCGTGAGCCCACTGCATTGTTTCGGTGTTGTGCTGATCAATTTCTTGCCAGTTTACTTGCCCAAGCGATCCACGTAGACCAGCGTAGTCGATCTTTCTGAATTGTTTTGCGGACGCACAAACTCGTCTAGCACTGCAAACAAACTCAAAGGCGAGCACCAGATGATCACTCCGACCGAGGGGCGCAATGTAGTCAACACCCTCAACTGCTGTTTTCTCTGAATTAAAGATTAGATCCAAAATGAATGGCAACTCTGATCCTCTTCTATGAGTAAAGTCAAACACATGATTATGCAGCGGAATCATGTCGATCACCTCACGAAATTTGTGATCAAATGTGTGTAGAGGGTGATCGGATCTGGCAAAGAGATGAGGAAGATTGAAGTCCCCCATAAGTAGTAATTGCGAGCTACGCTTCTCTCTGGCGTAATTTAGCAATTGTAATAACCTGTCATTTTGAGTATCATTCGAGGCTGGAGGGCGGTATATGATTCCAAGAATGCAATCGTCCTGTGACACATTCGTGAGATTGCACCAGAGGGTATCTTCGAAATCAAGGTTTGGATCGTTAATTTTCATGCACTGAAGACGTTCGTGACAGTATAAAGCCACACCACCACCTTTTCTTGGGCGATCGTTCCGTATTAGCATCATGTTGGGGATTGAGAGTTCACTTTCAGTCATACAGGATTGAAACCAGGTTTCAGTAACAGCAACGAGGTCGGGCGTGTATCGTTTGCACAGCTCGGTCAGTTCAGTCAATTTGTTGAACAAACTTTGAGCATTGGTATAGATGCATTTAAGTGAGTTTTTTAGAATGTAACACCGAGTCAGAATTTTGGGAACCGATATTTACGGCTATAAATGACCATTGTTTACGGTCGTGCTCTTTGTTTTCGAAGCCCGTTGTGGCGCCCGAATTTTCTGGAACGTCAAGCAAAATAATACTCCTTGGTGCTGTTTGATACCGCCTATTCGGTGCTTTTGACCTTTCCCACCAAGGTACGTCAGCATATATACGGTTGGGAAGGTCACTTTGCGTTCGGAGCAAATACGAATTTAGTAGGACATTTTCCATGTCCTTTTCGTTGGCGAAAGTGATTTTTAAAAGACGTGGTTTATCTTGATTCGGGGATTTCGTATGACGAGTTATTCGACTTACCGACACGGGGTGAATACTATCTAGGCCGATTCGATTACAAACGACGAACCAGTTTTCACGGTCATGCTTTTGCCTTTCTTGAAAGAGCGTCACCTCTGACTCAGGAATATTGGTGCATATTACACTTAAATTTTTTATGCGTTTTATCGAATTTTTCTGCTCCCTGTGATATGGAACCGTTTTGCTTTGAACTTCCTCTTTTGCCTGAGGTTTAGGGCTCAATTCTAACGCCAAACACTTATCACCTTTAGACACCATCTGGGCGAATGTTAGCTTGCTGGAATGAGACGCGTTCACTTGGAGCTCTTTGGACGTAACCCCTGAGTCTGGAATCGATGGTACATTATTGACTTTTTTCAACAGTTCCGTCGATTGATGAAGTTCAGATTGCTTTTTGTTATCTTGAGCATCATCTGCTTCGGGTTGAATCGCTGGGGCAATTTTATCCATCAAGAGTGTTTTAAGCCTTTCCTCAATTATTCGATAATTATTTTCTAAAATTTCTAACCGAGGCTCAAGCCTTGCCTCATAGGCAGCGTTGTGTGGATTGTCGCTAGACTGTTTGCTTCGACATGAAGTGCATATGTAACAGACACTGGGGAAATCCACGTTGTTGATAATCGATGCCACTTCCTCTGTTAGGGCTTTATCACAATTGACATGTATTTTACTCAGGCAGCCGAAACATTTAACGACATGAGATCTAGCGCTTACCCCTTTGTTGCAAATTTTGCACACATCACGTGCAGCCTTCTTTGTTTGGGTTTTCGGGGTCAACCTGCGTGTCATTGTTTCAATCCGGTGCGGGGTGACTCAGTGCAGTTATTGATCGATCGATAACTAGCGGTGGAGTGAATGCGTTGGATCGGAGTTAAGTGATCCAAACGATGAAAAGCGAACGAGGTAGGATAGAACTGTTGCGATTTCACGATTTTCGATCTCACAGATTTCAAAAGAATATCGGTCGATTCGGAGTGATTTGCTCTTCTCGACGGTATTTGAACAGAAACAATATTCCAAAGTACCGGGTCTGTTGCACGCGTGGTAATTTGGGTTATAATTCGAAAATTTGGATTTTCAAGGATTCAACTTGCGCGAACTTGAAACTGGTATAATCCAAACGAGTGAATTGAGACGAGTTCAATGATATCTGAACCGTTCAGTTCAGAAGAGCGAGTGAGGAAATAGATCCAAAAGTATGAGACCACAGATTTATGCGACCGCACAGCAAGCGCTTCTGTGTATTCAGGAATTTTTAGGCTGATTAATCAGAAATATCTCAAAAAGCCCACAAAAAATCTATAAACCCAAGATTTTTTGTACTTACTGGTAGAATATTCACATCAGTGCATAAGAATTAAATTTTATTATTATTACTGATATTAATATTTGAATATGGAAAGAGTAGACTTGAAGAAATGATTAAGCTTCGCGTGCTTTCAAAGTTCCTCTCTATTTGCTTACAGTGTTTTCAGAATCAGTGGCAGTTTTTCAGATGTTGTCATTATTGATTTTAAAAGTAAAATATAATACAGTTTTACATTTGACCTTAATCCATACACGATAAACCATATATTATGGGTTTTTTGTATATTGAACTCATCACCGTTCAAAGCTCCTAATTTGTATGCGTTTCCTTCGCACACACACACACACACTCCCCGACCGGTTTCGTAGCTTTTGCATTCTTCGAATAGTGACCGCCTAATCAGGGTCCGCATGACTTATTTACGTTTATTACTTTTTGTCTTTCTGGTCGTATGTGTACTTTGAATGCTATATTTTATAGGTCACTAAATAGCGTATTTGCATCTTGGAACTGAAATATTTCCGATAGTTAGAATAACATGACTTTAACCGCAAATCATTAGGTTGGTTACTTAGCTGTGTGTGTGATTTTAACTAAACAAACCATATTTGTAAACAAATCACTCTAATAGAGTGAAAGAATTCGTTTCGATATTTCTAAACAAGTTCTACAATACATTGATTATATTCGAAATCCTGTGTGGACGTACAAATTTGTGCTCTCATACTTTTGGATCTTATTGCTCGCTTTATTGATGGATCTAGACGGTTCTCATATCATCATCATCATTATATCAACTTCCTCATTCGGAATATACTATTTTCAAGTCGGAGAAACGCGAATTCTTGAAAATCAAAACTTCCAGTTTCTACCCAACATTGCATACGCGTGCAACATTGCTTCCAATCCAGAATAACGCAACAACTCGGATACCATCAGGAAGATCTTGCTATTTGGTATTTACTGACAGTTATTTCAACACTGTCGGATCAAATCTCACAGAACAGCCTTTGCGTGAAAGTGTACGCCATTTTACTGTCCGTTGGATTGTACTGCATCGCATCCACTCGTTTTTGCACTCCACCGCGTGACACCGATCGATAATCGACCGCTTCGCCCAGTGTATGGACCCGATCTCGCGAAATTGTAACAATGACCGACAACGTGACCTTAAACGGACCTGACGTGACCTTAAACGGACCTGACGACGAGGCTTGTAAAAAGTGCAAACTTTGTCAAAAGTTGGTAAGTCCCAGATCGCGTCAAGTTAAATGTTACTTGTGTTCAATTGCTATTCATGCGAACTGTGAAAAGTATTTATCCCCCGAATCTGTGACTCTAATTAATAATGAAAAATTACCAGGCATTTGCTATATATGTAATCCATGCAGATTGAAAGTAAATAGTGATTTATCAAGAGCCGAAAACTCTGATTCAATTATGGAAAGACGCATGTTCGCTGTAGAGGCGAACCTTAAACGGCTTGAAAACACGTTAGAGTCTTTCCAAACATTTGCGTGTCAGAAAGCACTGAAACCAGTTCCAAACGCAGTCCCTAACCACATTAACCGCAAGTCTTACAGGGAAGCGCTAACTACTACGGAAACGCTGATTTCTCCCGAAATCGACCAAGGTTCCTTCCAACAGCTCGGTACGACCGATTAGTCTGCGAATCTGACCTGCAGTCAAGTGAATGAAAGTTCTGAATTATCGAAGGATGTGCATAAGCTTAGACCGAAGAGTTTGAACACTAAACTCCCCAAAGACAAACATTGATGATCTAACGGTAATTTGTAGTAATCTTGTCGAATCAACTTCGCCATCGCTAAAGCAACGCGAAGCAGATGACAGGAATCAATGGAATGACCTTTGCAGAAGCTTAGACATCACTGCCTCACCAGCGTCGCTGACGCGATTGTTTAGACCCCCGAACTCACCTCGTGCGAACACACCCAGGTTACTGCGTGTAGTGCTCATGTCCGTCCAAGATGTAGAAAATATGTTGCTCGCCTCATCCCTCTTAGTTGTAAACAAATCGACTGTGCGAATATTTCCAGACGTTCCTTGGGAAGAACGGCAAATTCGTCGTAATAATCCGGAACTAGCGAAAGAGGCTACAAATCGCAGGGCTGTTATAGTTCATGGTGTACCCATTTCGAACGAAGTAGAATCCAGCAAACGTCTGCAACACGATTGCAGTGAATGGAGATTTTTACAAGAGATTCTAGGTTTGAAGGTTATAATAACTACTCATGTTATGCGCCTTATACCGAAAAAAGAAACGCATCAGCCTCCTCCTCTCAAAATATCATTTTGCACAGATGAGATGAAGGATAGAATACTCGAGACGTGGTATCAATGTATGAACAATATAAGAACATAGATTAAACAGTATATAAGTGTTCTGGAAACGAATAATGCAATAAAAATTCGTCTAATTTCGTTTTAAAGTCATGCAAGTTAGTGGCGTAAGCAACGGTAGAAGGTAAACTGTTCCAAGTAAAACAGACACGGACAGAGTAAAAATACCATCTACAGTTCAGGCGGGAATGGGGTACGACTAGCACATAGTCATGGGTCCGATAATTCCTCGTATCCCTTCGCGTGAATAAATCCTTTAAGGGATGGTTCGGGGTATGGAATGTTTTGTAAAGTAAGATAAGGTCTCCTCTGATTCGTCGATAGGGAAAATCAAACAGATTCAGTTGAGCTATCCTTTCTTTATATGGTTTGTTTCGGATGCTGAGAACTAGTTTCGTTGAGCGGTGATAGATTCGCTGCATAAGTTCCACATCCCTCTTGAGCCACGGAAGAACATGACTGCACACCGCATTCCATGACTTGTCTCAAGTATTTGTTCATGATCCTTGGGAATATCTTGGGCGAAAATTTCCCAAATACCCGTTTGAGTAGATTAAGAACACGTGTTGCTTTTTTAAAGGCACTGTTAGTTTGAAGTGATGTTTTTAAACTGGAGCATATCCAGACACCCAAATCTTTTTCTTCACTGCAATTTTCAAGGACATGCGAACCTATGTGATATGTGAACTCTACTCGATTCCCCACATTCATGATCCTGCATTTGTTAAAGTTAAACGGCAGTTTTTCTCCCCACGACCAGCTTGTGAAGCGTACAAGACCCTTTTTGTAATAGCAGACGTCTTCTGGACTACCGAATGCTGCGCCAAATTTTAGGTCGTCCGCAAATAACGAAATGTTACAATCGAAAAATTTCCGGTATTTCCTTGACCAATAAACCGGACAAAGAGGATCGGATCAAGGACTGAGCCTTGGGGAACTCCGCTAGTTGCTGCAATTGTTTTGGATAATGCACCATCAACACGTACCTGGTTAGTGCGATTTGTTAGGTAGTCATTTAGCCAATTCAGCAACTTTCCAGTGATACCAAGCCTTTCAAGCTTTCTGCAGTAGTAGGGAATGGTCAACACGATCGAATGCTTTTGAAATATCCAAGTAGCACGCGTGTATTGCTTGTCCTTTATCTACCGATTTTGTCCAATCATCTAGCGTTACCAGTAAATTAGACAAACAGGAATAATTTCGTCTGAATCCATGCTGGTTCCTCGAAAACAACTGATTATTCTCGAAATGTTTCATTAGATCGTCAACAATGAGTCGCTCAAGTAATTTTGAAATCACTGGTAAAAGAGTAACGGGTCGGCAATTGGAAACATCGGAGCGATTTCCACCTTTGTAAATTGGAGAAATTATTCCTCGTTTCCAATCTGTAGGAATCACTCCACTTGCCAGTGTTTGCTCGAACAGATAAGTGAGTGGTTTGTACACCAAACTCGCAAATTGCTTCAATATTTTCGGTGTTATTACGTCGGCCCCAGGAGACTTTCCGGTTTTAAGATTAAATAAACCTTGGAGGACACGTTTCTCAGTGACACTTATTTCACTTAGGGCGACCGTGTTTGAGAGTGTTGGATTTGGGCTGTTTATTGCATGTTGTATCGGGTTGAATACCGATGAATAAAACGGGGCTAAAGCATCAGCAGTTTCTGCTGCAGTTGTTGTTGGTCCAGCTGATGTGTTCACGGACGCTACTCCAGGTTTCACCTTAGCTTGATCGTTAACCATACGATATAGTATTTTGGGGTTTCGCTCCATCATGCTTGATATCACTTCTTGGAAGCACAACTTGTCTTGGATGACAAATTTGTTTACTTTGTTCCGCAGTAAACGGAATGTTTCCCAGGTCTCGGATGATGGGTTTAACCGATGTTGTCGCCAAGCAATGTTTCGTACCGTTAACCACTTACGCGTTCGGCTTCTTAATTTAAATTCAAAGTTGTTTCTTGAGTTCCTGAGGACAAATTCGGAGCTCACTTCGATTGAACTTTTGAGATTAGATATTAGCCATATCCAAAAGTCATGTACGTTGCTGGTTTCCGGTTGGCAGTTAAACGTGTTTTTCAGAGCATCACTCAACGCCATCGTGTTGATCCGCCTAACTCTTTTACGGGCATCATTTGTTCTTACAGCTTCAAACAGATAGTCAAACTGGATGACGACGTGATCACTTAGTCCCAGTGGACTTTCTTAAGCAACGTTATCAATGTCATGTTCATTGCTTGTCAGAACGAGATCTAAGAGTGAGGGTAAATCGTTTTCGCGGTATCGGGTATTACATGTAATGTGGTTATAAAGGGGAATATCATCAAACAACTCACTGAATGCGCGCTCGAGGGAGTGTTCTGGGTAAATGGTACTGCTCTGCAGATTCGGTAAATTGAAGTCACCCATAATCAAAAATCCACAAGTGTATCTGTAAGTGACCATGCGAATTTTATCCAGTAGGGCCAGATTGTAAGTTTCCTGTGCAGACGGTGGGCGATATAATACTCCCAAAACAAAGTCTTCGCGTTAGCTAGTCGGATTGAGCACCAGAGTGTATCCAGTAACACGATGTCTGGATCCGTAATCTCACGGAACAGAAGGTTTTGGCCATAATACAAAGCTACTCCTCCTCTGGTTTCACGGTCATGAAGAATAAGTGACATCACTGGTAATTCTAGTTATTTATTTGTTTGCTGAGTCTGCAGCCACATTTCCGTTACGGCGATGATGTCTGGTGAACATCAGAAAAACTGCACGCAGTTCACCGATTTTGTTTCCGAGACATTGTGCGTTGGTGTAGATGCATTTCATAGGTGTTTTTCTCAACAAGGATCGGGTGTGAGGAAGAAGGCTAGCGGAGTGCAGAATATATGTTAGGCCGACTCCTCCAGAGTCGGCTTGCAGGGATGCTTGATCGTTTTGGGGTTGTACTGTTGGAACACAGTGATCTATCGTATCGGCTGAAATTATTTCTGACACGTCAACAACTGATTGACTTGGTAGTGTTTCTATTGAACTTAGAAGTGCATTTATCTTTCCAATATGGTGTTTCGATGCACTTGGTCTAATTTCTCGCGGGATTATTCTACGGCCATTTTCCCAACGAGTTTTAACCGTGTTCAACATATCATTACGCAAGAAGGGGCATAGGACCGATGTTCATATAATTCGGAGATTTGGGGATGCGGAACGTGTCCGTCACAGCTACATCATGCAAACCAACTATATCACTGAGAAATTTAAATTATAACTGATTGTGTTTGCGCTGCACCGCTTTATCAGTTGCTTCATCAGCTTCTGGAACTCCAAAGAGGATTATACTTCGATCATCCCTCTGTTTCATTTGGTTTTGTTGCTGGTCCTTTCGGGCCCTTTCCCACCAGGGCACATCAGCAAAGATCCTTGCAGTGGTCTCTGAACGCTCCTTACGCAGAAGAAAAGCGGATAGTAAGATGTTTTCAAGATCCCTTTCAGAGTGAACCGTGATTCTAAGCAATCTTGGCTGGTCCAGATTTGAAGAAGTAGGTTTACGACTTAGTCGTATCAATGATAGTGGTTCAACTGGCTCCAAGTCCATGTTGTTGCACAACCTTTTTCATTCTTCTTTATCGTGCTTTAGCCTGTCCCCTAGTAAGGTGGCACTTGTTTCCTTTACGTTGGTGCAAATCACACTTAGTCTATGGACTGAATGTACACTCTGTGTTTGGCGCTTTCGCTGGTTGCTGGACGTTTCAACTACCTTAGATCGAATACCTATAGTGTCCACTTTGGGAGTGTTTTGCACTATGAATTTTGGTTTTGAACCTGAGGGTTTTCGCTGATCCTTCAGGTGAGCAGCTGGCTTTGGCTTCGTATCTTTTTGCGAACCAGGGATGTTTTGGGCAGACAGGCCTTTAACAGTCGCATTTGTAAAGGTGGCCTTTTGATGAAAAGGACGCTCCTCAAGACAGTCCGGCACAGTTGCAACAGCTGAACATTCGTGTTGAAAGATCGAAGATTTAGCGTTGATCTGACTGGTATTACCGTCAGTGGTTTCCGATTTATTGAAAAACATACTGGCAAACTGAGAATTTTGCCTCTCTACTGATGTCTTCAACGTTTGTATGATAAGCTCTAAGCTCAGCATCCGATCATCCAGGTTGCTTTGCGCAACACTTGTTCGAGCAGTTAAATCTGCGTTTGGTTTAGCTCGACAACTTTTGCACACGTAGCATACACCAGGCATGTTTTCATCCATCAGGATCGATAGCGCATCCGAGGTCAATGATTTGTCGCATTTTGCGTGGCATTTGTGGGAAAAGTTTTGACACGTGACAGATTTGACCTTACCACTGACGACTTTCATGCAGACGACGCACGTTTCGCGAACATCAGATTGTTTCATGTTAACGAGGTCAACCAAAAGTACAAATCAGAGCACAAAATCGATACGGCTGCGGTTGGTTTGTGTGGTATTGGGCGGAGTTGACGGAAAATGACGGGTTGTCGGAAAATTTCGTCACTCGATTTAGCTGCTAATTTGCAAGATTCCCTTTGAGATTTTTGGCGTGAATTTGATATCACGTTGTGTATTTCTCCGAGTAGTTCCCGACAGTGATAAACACCAATGGGGTAATCGAACAGCAGAAACACAAAAGCGATTCTAATAACGAACAAACTGTAGAAAAATCCAAGGTTGACGTACACAAAGAACGACACGTCGCAGATGGATGATTCTTGTATGAATAGATCCGACGTAGCAAGCTTTCAGATAGATATCCAAAAATCAAACCGATCGGATGAAAACCAAGAAAGTAATATCCAAAAATATCGGAGGTCAAAATTAATCCAACCGCACGTCACGATAAAGTTTATATTGAATCTGTGCTTATTAGAGAAAATATCTCCTTTACTAAACAATAAAGCACTACATTGGGAAAACATTCAAATGAAAGCATTGAAATTCTTCGATATTTTGAATGGATAAAATGTTTCCCAAATCAAAACTCAACATGATACGAATTTTAAAACTCTGATTAACATTTATTTTTGAAACGTATCTCATTATGTACTAAGCTATTATATTTACTCGGGAAAACTTTTAAGTTAATGATTCAAAAGTGTGCTGCTATTCGTTACACAATATCGTGAATTATAATTTAAGGTAATTTATAAAACCATGATTTCGCATCAAACACCTCAACACTTGCTTTTGGTTTCTCGGTTTCAAATAACATAAAACGATCAAGATTCGCATGCCTTGGTTTAATCTATTAGAACAACTGTTTTCCGTGCAGATAAGGCCATTCTTGATACTCATTTATTCAGGTTACCTGGCGAATCGAAAGTTACCGAGATAAGGACATTGATGATAAAAAAAAATGTTCATTTGCCTGCATTTCGCGAAACACCACGACCGATTTCATGGTGATTCACTCAGTAAAATTAGAATCCTTGTGCGCTTGAAGGAGTGGAAGGATGGTAAACAAGTCGTGTTTGTATGCCGCTGTTGGATAAGGTTGGTACAACCAACCTGTTCAATCACAATTGACCGAACACATGTATATAGGGTTTAACCCCATGATCCTGAACAAAACATGCTCAGTTGCATGCATTTCCATCGCGCACACAGCCCAGACTCGTTCTATGCTGTTTGTAATCATTAGGTTCGATCAAGGTCCGCATACCATGAAGTAAAATTCGTATTAGAAACAAAATAATATCGAAAGAATTTGTACTTACATTCGTAAAAATCATTCCCATCGAATTTCACTAAAAAAGAGCTCATGAAAACAACTCATTCGAAAATTGCTGTAAAAACATTTTAATGTATAGCGGGAATTACCATCACACCCATTTACGAGATGAGAGCAACACCATTTATATGGGGTTTCCTTTTGTTGAACAACTTGCAGTTGTATGGACAAACAATTGTTCATTAAAATTGATTAATTTAGTGTACATTCGGTTCCTGATAATTAGGATGAGAAAATGGATATAAGTCCTTCTCGGGCAATTGGAAATTTGCAGATTCCGATTATGAGGATGAAATTGAGATGTGTCGTTTAAATTTGATGAATTTATACTTTCTACAGAATATATTGGTCAGCGTGATTGAGAATCGTTTTCCAGTGCAGATTTTCTTTCACTTTTATTCAATAACTCAATGTTTTCCGATACTGATCATTAGCATTTTACCACTTTTCATTTCCACATTAATCTGTGTTTTTGAATTTGCAATTGTCTTTTCAGAAAGAATGAACCTAAACTTACCAGCAGACCAAGTAGGCGTTTTCTTTAAGCGCGCTGCGGAAAGTTGAATAAGAATAATCGCATCGCATAAAAAATGCTTCCCTAAAGTTATAGTGTTATACTGATTTATATTTATTCAGGAATGTTTAGGCTGATTAATCAAAAATATCTCAAAAAGCCCACAAAAAATCTATAAACCCAAGATTTTTTGTACTTACTGGTAGAATATTCACATCAGTGCATAAGAATTAAATTTTATTATTATTACTGATATTAATATTTGAATATGGAAAGAGTAGACTTGAAGAAATGATTAAGCTTCGCGTGCTTTCAAAGTTCCTCTCTATTTGCTTACAGTGTTTTCAGAATCAGTGGCAGTTTTTCAGATGTTGTCATTATTGATTTTAAAAGTAAAATATAATACAGTTTTACATTTGATCTTAATCCATACACGATAAACCATATATTATGGGTTTTTTGTATATTGAACTCATCACCGTTCAAAGCTCCTAATTTGTATGCGTTTCCTTCGCACACACACACACACACTCCCCGACCGGTTTCGTAGCTTTTGCATTCTTCGAATAGTGACCGCCTAATCAGGGTCCGCATGACTTATTTACGTTTATTACTTTTTGTCTTTCTGGTCGTATGTGTACTTTGAATGCTATATTTTATAGGTCACTAAATAGCGTATTTGCATCTTGGAACTGAAATTTTTCCGATAGTTAGAATAACATGACTTTAACCGCAAATCATTAGGTTGGTTACTTAGCTGTGTGTGTGATTTTAACTAAACAAACCATATTTGTAACAATCACTCAATAGAGTGCAAGAATTCGTTTCGATATTTCTAACAATTTCCTACAAAAAGGGGTTGATTATATTCAGAAATCCTGTCTTTGACGTACAAATTTGTTGGCTTTCATAACTTTTGGATCTTATTTGCTCGCTTTATTGAATGGATCATCTAGACCAGGGGTGCGCAAACTTTCTATCCACCAGGCCACAACCCCTTTCTTTCCACAGAGACTACGGCCGCACATATTTCGTCCTGATTCTAAAAGTCTGCAAGTGTGGTAACACTCGATTTTACATTAAATTGTATTTCCTAACAATGAAATCACATAAATCCAGCGGTGAAGCAATAACTATACATTTACTTGTTTCCATGTAAAGTGACTGTAATGATTCTTTTATTCTCTTTAATATACTTTAATTCCCATTATACTGTAGATGACTAGACTAGGATGCAGTCGAAAAAACAACACATTTATTAATGATTGATTTAACACTTATAAATGATTTATTTTATTCAAAACCTCATGCAATTTTCAGTGGGTGACATGATCTTGTGTGCTCATTGTCAACTTCTTGAAGTCGAAGTTGAAAAAAGAGTTTTTGAGCGGCTTACCTTCGTCATTAGAGACTGCTTTAATTGCTTAGCGATAGTACATTGCCGGCGCTGAATTGTATCACGTGAGAGTGGAATGGCAGCAAAATCACTTTCTTTATCAGGATGAATGCATTTGACAGCTTCCACGAGGCACTTTTTCAGAAGTTCACCGTCCGAATATGATTTTCCTGCAGTGCCGAGAATATGAGCCACCTTGTACGAGGCTTCAACTAGCACATTCGTTCTATTTAAAAATGTCTGAAACGTGTTTTTTCTCTGCTCCAATTTCTTCTTCAAGTTCTCAACGCAATTTTTTTCTTGACTCACTGTCCATCTTAGCGTAAGCGTGGCTCTCATGTCGACGATAATGCTGTCTGGCGTTATCCACTTTTAGTGTTTTTAAAACCTGCTCACATATAAGGCATATCATGCAATGGTCGACAGTTTCAATCACGAAGTAATCAATTTCCCACTCGGCGTTGAATTTCCTATTCTCATCAGTCAAAGTGCGCCTTCTTTTCATGGGTAATATTATTAAACCAAGTGTAAAAGTTAGGATTAGATCCGATCGAACCCGCCTGCGAGGAAGTGAATCCAAATCATGATGCACCAGTCGATCTTCAATGAGGATTTAAGGCTTTGACCTAAGTCAGTGGTCGCTATGCCTACAACATTGCTGTAACCACCCAGCAACCCAATACAGATGAACTCGGTCGAGGTCGCATCACACAGCGGTCAACATGAGCAAAAGTACGTTACTAACGGCCGCATATCATACCTCTCACGGCCGCAGGTTTGCGCACCCCCACTGGCTTAGATCTACTGACTTTCAAAGTATAGACATGTGAAATCAAGATCGGTTGTCGCACACCCTGCTTGCTGTGTAAGCCGTTGATTTAGTTCGTGGAGTGCTCAACGTCCGCTGCCAAATTAGCATAGTTGCGTCATCCATGTGCACACTAGGGCCATGCACGTTACTGCTTATCCGAGGCACAACCAGACGATGACGAAATTTCTGACGTTTACCGCTCACCTATTGACAAAGCAAGTCAATACATACCCAGTCGAGTACTATACCAAGTAAACTTTGGGTTGGAAAAAGACATCGCACTACTCGTGAGCATGTATCATAAGGCAGAGAAAATGGCTACCGAAATATATAATCTATCCTTTGAACAGCAATTGTCTAGATTCAGATTGAGCGCAGGCGCATCCGAGGTGACCTAACTGTGACATACGGGATAATCCATAAGGCAACCAACCCAATCAGACCACTATTTAAAATTGGTTTCAGTCTCTCAAACTTACATTCCGGGCCAACATTTCCGCCACCATATGTCGTAATTGGAGTTAACTGTACTCCTCATTCGAACCGCCTGCCAGAATATATATCGACAGGCCAACAGATTGTAA
>JACCGJ010010183.1:0-26386 GCA_013407085.1 Atriophallophorus winterbourni
GAGTTCTGACTATCGTTGCAAGCGCTGCGGGAGAAATTGTTCCTCCCGAATCGGACTGCTTAGTCATTCAAAACGCTATAGAACATGAAAATTCATGCGATTGTGATGTACATCCATGGACGACATCGACCGAAGGAAGCCAACAACAACAACAGAATGAGGAGTGATTGTTTTGATCCCATCTGTTTGCTCTTAATCGATATACAGATGATAAGATGTTAGGTCCCCCATGATTATATAGAGATTCAGCATTCAAGGAAATAGATTAAATTATATCTTTCTTAGAAATGACCACTAAAACTTTACACAGACCAGGTGAACCGTATATTACTGTGGAGCAACTCAGGCGATTCGAATGCATACGAAAACGTTTGGCGATGAAAGGGTCCTCTACTTACCTTGTCTGCATCAGGAGGGAGAGGATCGGCACGCCAAAGCACCTCGGGTTCCGTTAATGGTGCGCCACTTCCATCAACATGCAGACACTCGATGTAGCTATCCCAGCAGCCTTGAACTCGACGGGTTGGTAAACCGGTGGCAGTTTGAACAAGTCCGGAAACCTGAGAATGGATTGCACAGAAATAACATCAAATACAGTGGGTCAAAGAGGGCGGGGTAACAGACAGACACGAGAAAACTAAAAGGGTGGGGTTTCATACAGACATAAAAACAGAGGCATAGAACCAATGTGTCGTGGGAATCGTATCGGTTTCTTTATTCCGTTAACTTTCATCATCGTCATCATCGCAGACAACATTACACCGATAGCACGTACCGAATGCTTAGCTGCCACACAACCATGAAAAAGTAAAATCCTAAAAGATGGAGAAGGGTAGGGCTTAAATAGCTACGGATTCTATAGAAGAGTAAGCACAAACAAACGGGGTAGAGGTTCCTACACCTTGAATGGAACATGCATTCAAACAAGTTTCGTGAACGAGTAGGGCGACATCAGCATAGCAGCTTCTTTGCGGCTTTCACTGTCATGCTTTTCTCGTCACTCCGCTTGACAACATACAAGGTTAAGCAAACACTCCAAGAAGATGCTTAGTGCAAGACCGCTATTAAACACGGTTTCGTGACAAATCCTGAAGCGTCACTAGCCATTGCGATATCTGATCGCAGGTACACCAGCCTGAAACACGCGCTGCGCCGACTTTGGAAAGGTTACTAGTAAGGGTTTTAACTGCCTATACCATGTGACGGTTTGGCCACCCCGAGATTTACGCCAATCAGGATGTGACGTCGCAAAAAGAATCCGCTTCGGAAATCGGTGGTCCGACATCCGTAAAACGTGACCCAGCCAGCGTAACCTATGCAGGTTGATCTGCTTCTCTATATAAACATTACTACCGAACAACTTATTTCGGAGAGCATCGGTGCGTATGCGATTGTAACAGCTAACTCCTAGAATGTTGCGGTAACTTTACTAACATACAAAACATTCAAAAGCTATTGCCGTATTTGATGGTGTTGGTAATCAATACAGTACCCATAGTAAGCCCGCTGGAGTTTAATACCTAGTGCTGCATTTTCAATATCAAAATGGGACTAGCGAAGCACGATGTCGCAGTGGCGAATCCAGGCGATGAGTTGGCGGAATTGAAAACACCACGGGGCAGCTTCCAGGAAATATGGTCGATTCTAGTGCCTTAACAAGTCCACTCGGCTTTAGAAACATTGAATTAACAAGATCATAAGCTCGGAGTCAGGCAAAGTGCCGTGTCGTTTTCGTGAGCTGACAGATTAACAGTTTATTAGAACGTGATAACCGCAAGAAAACTTCGAAATTATCACACGTAACGCATTACTATTAGCCATAAATTTCGCACGGTGTACCTTGGACTCTAAAGAGGCAGTGAGGAATGGCTAATCCGTGCACGTGATGATCACGTGCAAATTGACAGGCTTTGCATGATCTGATATAGCTGATATCAAACATGATCTATGAATTAAGTGGTAGCACATGTTTTAACTCTATCACGGATACTGAAGCAATATTGAATGTCACCGTTAAATAGGGTTCTTACAAAGGACCAAGCGGTTGGGGCGCTTATAAAAGACCGATATATGATGGTGCTCAAATCCCCATCACTTACACACCACAACGAGTTTCTGGACGTTTGTCATCATCAAGTGGAGATAGAAAGATCGGAATGAGTGAGGCCTAAACAGTAGAATGGTGGTAAGCAAAGTTACACATGAAAGCCAGTGAGTCTTTGTAAGAGCTCTAACTAACAGTGCTTTAAGGCCCAACATTTTCCGCTTTGTTTTACACTATTTAAGGCTCAGTGACACCAATATTAGTGTGCCCATTTAATGACAACAAACAACCAGAAACCGGTTGTGGAGTGTAAGTTTTGTGGATATGAGCGGCACAGTACATTGGTCGTTAATACGCGTCTTGAAATCTTGATAGGTGTGACTCTGATTCTGCATTTAAGCTGAGCAAATCAGATCCCGTCATGGTTCTTAGGGATATGCCATTTTGGAAAGGGGCAAACAATTTTCTGAAATAGATGTATATGTACGTATGAAATCACAAGCCTGATCCAGGCAAAGTGCTGCAGAGTCAAAGACTGTACGATACTGTCGGATTGCCAAGGTCTAGACAGATATGGGAAAGGAAAATAGCAATGGCAGTAAGACTCCAGCGTATATTCGCATGCAGCTCACTACGGTTGCAAATCAATTTACTACAGTGTTAGATGCACAGCACATAAATTCTGCACGAGAGGAACACAACAAGTCAAAATTACAAAAACAGAATCAACGGCTCTAAGGACGCTTCCTTCGAACATGATTCGCCGACAACATCTTCTGCAAACTCTTGACGCGTATTACTTAGTAATGGCAATCCGACTGTTAAGCTTCGGTGTTCCATACTGGTGTAACGCTACTCACAATGATGGGATCGGCTCACAAACGATGAAACATGCCCACGGAATAAGAAAGCGCGAAAAAAGAGAATGATTTTCGATCGACAGCGTTCTACGTAATGAGCTTCATTCACAAGCCCTACAATTAGAGACATGATGTTGAAAGACGGCTTCTGTGTGAAGATTTCTAGTTGACAACCTCATAATGCGAGGTACAACGGAGGTGAGCGATTGGTTGAATGTAATAACAAAATAGAATGTGGTGTATTCTACTCGTGTATTCATGTTATCGCGAGGCCGTGGACGCTGAATGAACTCAAAAGCGGGGAACTTTGGCTATACAACCAACATATGAGAAATTCTGAAAAGACGTGGAGATAAAGAGCTGGAATCGAAGGAATTTGTAGAAGATTAAGCACAGACAAACTGGGATGAGGAACCTACCATCCACGACAATGTTCGTAAAGCGTTGGTATGCAATAATCTAAATAAACTTTCCACGCCACCCTCACTCAACACCGTACAAGATTAATCGAAGATGCGTGCAACAATTTCACGTTAAGGCATATTGCTGGGATTGGTTCACTACCACGAATTCGGATTGCGTGGACCTCAACCGTAGAGAAGTATCACACCGAATGCAGCCAATGTGTTCAGCAAGACTTTCTTTTGGACGAACCAAGATATAGTGTGCATACCAACACAATGATGCCATTCCAATTTTGAAGGGACAAACAAACTCTGATAGAAAAACGACGCTGTTTACATTCATACCCCAATAAAAGAAGCGGATGTAGATTAACTTACTCCGCTGTCGAAAAGCCTATTAACGCCAAGTACGTTGAACGAATAGCAGGCTCAACATTAATGTGATAAACCAGACGGTGACCGTCTCGCATACACGTTTATCATGCCATTATGAAAAGCCAAAAACACTACCTCAAACGGTGTCCGGTCACTTATCGTCAGACACTAATCACCAAACATTTGATCCCCAGACATTTAAACCTCCAAGTCACTTCATCCCAGTCACTATCGTCAGTTTGATAAATTCTGAAAAATGCAGAAGAACGTTTAAATGTATCGTGGTGCTCACATCTGTTTAAATGAATCTATTTAACAGGAGAGATATGCAATTGATTTAAGAACATCAATCTTTCCGTAGTTGAGTATCGCTGAATTGCTCAGATGTCATCCTAATGCAACGAAAAATAAGTAAACTAAGGATGAAAGCAGATTATGAGGCAGACGATGATTTACGCCTCATGATGTGCCGTTGAATGATGTAGTCAGCACATTTGAGATTTTAGCCGAATCTATGCCTCAAAGTGAGAGGATGAATGAACTGTTATCTTATTTTGAACATACCTTTTTTCAAGGTCGATGACTTAGAGGTAGATGAGAAAACTTTACAGCAGTTATATTTCCACCTGAATCCTGGAATAAGTATGAAGACGCAAAAGTGGTGTTTCCCAAAAGAATAATGCATTACAGTCACTCTTTTCTTGTCAACATCCCACCATGTGGACATTTCTTAACGGTTTGCGAAAGGATTGCCGACAGCATACGGCCGCAGTTCGTCAAGCCAGTGCTGGGGTTCATATCAAACAAAAGAAGTATGCTGAGATATGCGCCAGGACATCTCGAGCAATTCAGCAACACTCAACTATGGAAAGATTGACGTTTCAAAATCAATTGCATATCTCTGCTGCTAAATAAATTCATTCTGCATTCTTCAGAAGTTATCAAACTGGGGATTAAGTGACTTGGAGGTAATCAAAGATCAAATGTTGGGTGATTAAGGTCAGTAAAACACTCAAAACACTATTGCTTAATCCACGAATGTCTGCGCACAAAACTCATGACTGTTACTTCGTTCACAATGTGAACCAACGTACTTGTTTCTGTGGCCCGCGACTGAAATAAGAGTGGGCGATGAAGCGCATTGAGCACTCGAATCCATTGGTGTGATTTCGAATGACCACCTCGCCACAATTGTCAATCCACAAAGTGCCCACAATGAGATTGTGCACCACCGTGGTAACCTTCGTCCAAGTGTAGCGAGAACCGTCGGGAAGCAGGAGATTCACAACACCTGAGAAAAGAGCGGGGGGTTACGTTATTTCGTGAAACAACTACACCTGCCAAAACGTGAAGAACATATCACGAGGGATGCGTGGGAAATTTGGCAATATCAACATGATATGGCACTGATAGAGTTCTAGATTTCACGACCAATGAAACTATGGCTATCCTTCTCTATCCGAAAACACCCAGGATCCGGAAAATTGTACTGCGCTTGCCGATTTAAATGAAACACGCTAAGTAAAAGTGTGTACGGATGTGCAATTGTGTAGGACGCAGCAGGTAACATGTTGCTAAACTGATCTGCCACCGGTAATGAGCTGCATGTTTCAGCATGCATTCGAGTATCACTGCCATTTACCCAGATGGCTATCTAGTATTCGCTAACCTGACTGTATCTTAGCTGACAGTGTGGAAATTTGTTTGGATCCATACTTGTGATTTCATACATACTGTTGGGTGGTGATATGACGGAGTGAATATGAACTCGCTAAAAGCGAATGCTCATAAAAACTACATTCAACCAGTGACAAGATGGATTAATGGAAATGCATGGTACAAGGAAGAATCACGGAAATTCAAGCGAAAGTAAAATTAGCCACACCAGAGGATCGCGTAAACTGACGGAAATCAATGTCTAAGACAACGACGGACAAGCTAGTGATATTGAAAAGCGAATTTTCAGTCAAAGAGAGAACTGACAAAGCACATAAATAGCAAAGCGAAAAACCAAATATTGCAGTCGCAGATAAAACTTGACCATGACAGATTTTGGTAAAACGGTTGGACGGTGAAGCGACCTACCAAGGCTGATAGGTGCAGAATGTTTTTAAGCTTACGAAATCAACACGTGTGCCACGAAAGCTGCACGACAGCATCCTCTAATTCAGTCTCCGTCACTCTGATTAAAAATCAATGGAGGTTAATCGAACATACTAATTGTATAAAGGGGACGGCCGCGTTGGGCTGTACTATTCGGAAATCATGTCTCATTGAAATGGGTAAGCGGAGTGGAAAAAACTATGGGAAATAATATGGAATTCTAATAACTGCGATTGTGTCCATGACATTACGGAACATGTTAAGTGAATAAAGCGAGCAAAGATTATTAAGGTAATGGATGATGATTCCCTGGCAGGGTATATGGTATATCATCCAGTAAGTGGGTGAGGAAAGCTTGTTGGGATGCATGACAGTGAACATCATGCTGATGTCCCCCTACACGTTCACCGCACGGATGTGCAATCGTGCAGCATTTCTGTGCTGTGCGGCTAACATCGTGCTAAATTGATTGGCCAACGGTAGTGAGCTGCATGCGAGTACACGCTGGAGTCTCACTACCATTTCTATTCCCCCCTCATATCTGTCTAGGCCAGGGCAACCTGACAGTATCTTAGCCCACGTGCAGTCTCTGACTGTGCGGCACTTTGCCTGGATCAGGCTTGTGCTTTCATACATACACGTTCACAGCGATTGATTGAATGCGTATTTGATTGGAGGTGTAGACAGCTTATCCCAGTGAGTCTGATCTTAACATTCTACATGTTCCGTAGCTTTTTAGGTTTCGCTCTTTCCTTACCTCGCACGGCACTTTAACAGGATTAGGTTTGCGCTTTCTTTCATTCATTCATTTATCTCTTAATGATTTTAACGTGTCATGGATGTATGTCAGTTGAGTACAGTGTGATGTGGCACAGTGCGTCTTTTGAATCTTTCTATACAGCACTACACGTTTTCCATATTTTCCCCCGTAATTTGTGTGGATAAATTAACTCATATTCACTAAAAATGCGTGTAAACGAATAAAGTCGTATTGTTCTTCTTTGTGTAACCGCCAGGTAACATTTTAGGTGATTTGCTGTTGGAATCCCTACGTCAGATGCTTGAGACGTTGACAGAAAAGTGAAGAATAGTAATGGTGAAGAATCAAGTCGCAGCGGATTACTTACGCAATACAGCGCCAGGTTAACTCTATCGTTTGAAAGCGATGTACGTCGTGTGTAGAAAAATAAAGGTTGTCAAGGAGATTATCTTATTGACGAATTGACAGGCGTAAGAAGAGTGATACTTAAGCCAACAAATGTATCATTTAATGCAAAAAGATAGTGAGGCAAAACGTGTGTGTTGAGAACAGTCAATACTCATGATCAACGATAAAATGATTGCATGAAGAGTGAATTTTATGGCAAGGAAGGAAATGCAAGCACGCACGCACCTTTGGGCAATATGGACATGTACTTCCCGCGAAATTTGCTGACCAGAACGAATTCGAACCACAGCTTCCAACCATATTTCGGCGATTCACAATAGACAGCCGATCCAGGTGGATGATGACTAACCTGCGCGTGTAAATGAGGAACAGCGTGAGAAGCCAATAGGGGTAGGTAGAAGGCAGCGCGTAGACAGTCAACAGTAGCAAACAATCATGATAAGTGCATAAAGACAGGGCAAATGAATCAGGAGCTGAAGGTCTCACAGAGAACTTGTTATTGTTATTAGCCTCCATCACGTGATTATTTTATGCTCTACAGCTTTTCGAATGGCTAAACACTCCGATTCAGGAGGACCAATATCTCTCGAGCACTATGCAATACACAATTGATCGGTATCAATTGTATGCCGGCGGTGTGATCTGCGTTCAGCAGTCAAGAGCTGTATCCGCTATTCGTCAGCTTGCAAAAGACACTTTATACAATGCATCCAAAGTGAGCGGGCAAGAGCACGTTCTTCCCAGCTCGTGGGGTTAATACCAAGAACTTTCATATCCTTTGCAACCGCAAGTGCGGTAGAGAATGGAAAATGGTCACAGAAAACTGAGCGACAACAAATAAAGCTAATGTGAAAAGCCATGTAATTATGGTTCAGGCAGATCCAAAGGCGAAATGAATATATACCTATGATTACCCGAGAAGAGTTTCATTGGCTAATGGACTGCTTTTATTTGCACATAGAGCTTTAGACGTAACGATAAGCATAGACGAGCACATCGTTACACAGGCCTCCGCATCGCGGATGACCTCTCGTGAAATGTCGAGATCAACAAGCGGATATACAGAGGATCTAATTATGCCTCCTTTCCAGTCCAGTTTCTATGGTAAGCGGAGATTGCCATTCAAAACCAAAATAATGTTATGGCTTCTTGGGTGGCACATTTTTCACTGTATGACAGTGAAGCATGGATCACAGAAATCAAGACTAATTAGTGAAAATGTTCCTACTATTAGAAGTAACTAAAATGGGCAAGGTGACATCAAAGTGCTTGTAGAGATGATAGGCATCTTCGGTACACTCAAATAGTCATTAAAAAACCCAGGTCACGTCTATGGAATAGAAAACAATTGTCTTCCGGACGATATATTCTACGGGACGCATGTACGGAGGTACGAAATAACAGGCACAGGTTTGAGCAAAGAGCAGCACATGTATAGACTGCACATGAGCTGACATCCTCCCAGGTTTCCAAGGTATAGGCAAGGGACTTATGGCAGTGAGACTCTATCCGACGTGCTCAGTACGTGGCAAACCAATTTAGTATTGTGTTAATTGTACCGAAGGAGGCCAACAACAATCGTACAGTATGGAAGTGCTGCATGATTGCAAGAGTTTAAAACTGAAACAGGACATCAGGGTGGGCTATACATGTGGCAGAAAAAACGCGTGTAAACAAGACATGAAAGCCCTCGATATTCATCTTATGTCGTCAGAGCAATTAACATTTGAGTGATCATGTTAATTAAACAAAGTCCGAAAGCCCAGCTTCAAACTCGGAAAAACCAAGTGATGTTCTAAGCAGATCACGCAAACACGGGCGAACGGCCGGTTACTGTATGTATGTATGATATCACAAGCCTGATCCGGACAAAGTGCCGCACAGTCAAAGACTGTCCAGGGCTAAGATACTGTCAAGTTCTAAGGCCTAGAAAGATATGCGAAAGGAAAATAGCGTGTATCCGCATACAGCTCACTACCGGTGGCAAATCAATTTAGCACGGCGTTAGCTGCGTAGCACGACTGCACATCCGTGCAACCCGGGGTACTGTACTGGGTGGAGGGAACATTACACACAAATCAGAGTGTATAGACGTACAATTCTTTGTGCATAATGAAAGCATCAACGGGTGAAGGAAGCGAACAACAATAGAAATTAATATAAAAATAGGAACATGAGGGCACATGAGATTTTGTACTCAATCTACCAAACAATGACACAATAACAGTATGGAAGCGCGAGACACCAGAAACAGGTGCGCTAGACTATACTCACTTGTTCCGCAATCAACCGCCACCCGTAGCGATCGTCTGTTCGATCGAGTTCGTATGTTTCACCCAAGAGTGGATTGAACGGCTTGCCGGTTCGTATGGCAGTACTGGCATAACAACTAACAGAAAACGCGGCGACCAAGGCCATTTGATCCGCCGGGTCATGACACGTGCTCGCTTTGTCCAGCAACTCCGAATAGGTGAGATCTTCACTTGCTCGTTGAAGAAAAGATATGGGCTCATTGAAATTTACCTGAGGTAATACGCGAATGAAAAACGAGGTTAGTATATGCAGGTCAGACGTAGAGATTATCAAATATAACTGGAAGGAGCTTAAAACAAATGTATTGTGGTGCTAACACCCCCATCCCTGAAAAAAGGTTCCAAAGGTTGTCATAGCCGGGGGTGGCAGTGGTGATAAGCTCCCACTATTTATAAAATGCTCCCATATGGCGCGCGTCTCAAATAGCCTCTGACAACCAAGTCCAGCTTCTGGCCTGCATGAGTGGCTCCCCGAGCCCGGCGGAACTGCTTCTACCAACAAAAGGGGCGAGGGCGAGTGACTGGCGCTTGAAAAGCAGTTTGCTTCGGGCAGGGCATTTCATCTAAGGGAAGGAAAACCTTGATTTTAAACCTCCGTTGCCTTGCGTGATACCCGATCGCGAGAAAGGCTTCGGAAGAAAACCCTGAGGAAAAATCTAGAACAGAGTCTCGTAGACGGTTAATTCGTGCACACCACCTCTTTCTGGTAACTCCTTGCTGCCTTGCAGGTCGCACTTGGTTGTACAAAGGCTAGAGAAGCTGACTCGAACAAACGCCGAGTGGTGCTGGGGACGCCGCTTTGTACCCAAATTCCCAAGAATCTTCTTTGAAGCCGACTCATCCTCCAGAAGGAGATAGTCGCACAAAGTAAGTAAGTAAGTAAGTAGTATTCCACCAGAATGGAATTAAAATCCATTTTCGGATGCGCGTAGCATGTCTTTCAAGGTGATGTGAAAGCACAAGCCTGATCCAGGGAAAGTGCCGCACAGTCAGAGACTTCACGTGGGCTGAGACACTGTCAGGTTGCTCAGGCCTAGACAGAATTCACACGACTCACACAAAGGAGTGTATGATGCAATTGCTGTCACGACACGTCCAACCGTATGCATCTGGAGCTTATCCAAAACAACACCCGATAGCACCGATAAAAGAACCAGCCGGACAAACAATCGTTTATATGACCATACGACCCCAAAGCCGCACGGGTTGTCGCATCAATATTTGGTCTTTGAAGGACGGAGCAAAATTAATCGACAGAACGCCCTTGGCTGTACATTCAATGAGCATCGAAGTATTGAACAATTGGATTTGAGCAACTTTACAAATATGCATAGCAAAGGTTCGGGGTCTGGTCACATTTACGCGAAAGACGAGGGGCTAATCGATTTCGATGAATTAGAAATACACCAACCCGAGTGTTTGGTTGGCGGTGAAAGCACGCGCACGAATGACCCGGATTGTTGTATGAATGCATGCGACGATTGTCTAATTTTCGATTAGCCATACACACATTCACGCTGTCCCCAGAACAATATAAAACCTAATCACTGAAACACGGGGAATTCACAGTCTGAAAAAATCATAGAATGAAACGTTGGTGGTACAGATTGGTTTCCAGTGGAATTCGGTTAGGCGAGCCAATAAAGAACGCCTGCCAATTTAGGTTTCCATTCAACAGCAAACACATATCTGTCCTTATCAGAGTGCATTCAAGTGAGTTTGGTTTTTGTTATCGCACTCAAATGTGTTCAGTGACCGATGATTTTTCGGTAAGTTGAGAAAATTGATTCTAAATGTAACATTGGAAGCGTGATAGCATGAAATTTGATAGTTTGGAGAGAAGAAAGTCGCAGGTAAGTACGAAATCGCACGTTTTAAGTCCAACGAAATTCCATAGTGTCAGAAAAACTGCACAAGGAAGGTGACGCGACCATTTACGGCATTTTAACGGATGCCGGGACTTACTGGAAGTGGAATTTTCGTCAGATCTTTGCCAATCGCGTTTTTCATGATGCTCCATAAATTGAGGGCAATTTTAGGTGATGCAGTGATTTTGTTGCGCCGAACGCGGATGCACGTGGTCTTGGTTGGTGTCGACGGCTCAAGTGGTAGCTCAACAGGGCCAGCAGGTTCAAACTGAGAGAGAAAAAATAATGGATAGGTTGCCAATCAATAAGTGAACACAATTCCGGTTATAACAGTGAATGAAATGTAAAACAGATCTCTGCAAGAATGGCAGATTAGATAATATGTTGGTGATGTCAACAATAATATTGGTAAGCACACATTACAAAATAGTTTACAAAATAGTTTCTGTCACCGTCGCCATCATCAGGGACAGCAGTACACCGGTATATGGTATGGTATGAAAGCACAAGCCTGATCCAGGCAGTGCTGCACAGTCATAGAATGCACGTGGGCTAAGATATTGTCAGGTTGCCCAGGCCTAGACAGATATGAGGGGGAAATAGAAATGGTAGTGAGACTCCAGCCTGGTTCAGCATGCAGCTCACTACCGTTGGCCAATCAATTTAGTACATGTACCGAATGTTTAACTGCCACAACCAATGCGACATCTGATCGCGGAGACGCCAGCCCGGAAGACGGATAACGCCCTTTGGAAAAATTACTAGTGTCTTTAGCTTCCTATGCCATGTGACGGCTTGGCTACCACGAGATCTGTGACAATCAGGATGTGGTGGCGCAAAAAATTCCGTTTCGATAGTTCGTGGTCCGGCATCAATAAAACATGATTCAACTTGATTGGGTCCTGTCCGGGAGGATGTGGTGGGCAGCCGTGTCCCGGATTGATGCCCTATATTTCCAAATGCTACAAACATGCAATGATGGTGCAGGCAGAACGCGAATATGGCTCGCTATAAGGTCATGGAACCCAAAAACCTTGCTTTTATGATCCATTGTACACGTCAACCTGGGGTTTATAAAAGGATTTTTTCCTACTTACAACGTAATATACCATCGAGTTATTGAACCAGCGCAACATGTGTAGGCCTGGGTAACCTGACAGTACAGTCTATGGCTGCGCGGCACTTTTCCCGCATCAGGTTTGTGATTTCATACATAGATAACTGTGTAGGTTAATTTGCTTCTCTAAAACCAACATCACTAGCGAAGAGCTTATTTCGGGGAAAATCGTTGTGTGTGCGACAGTAACGGTCAAATCCAAAAAGCTGATGAGACAACGGCTGTCGAATACTTGAAGGCGCTGAACGTGCTCTTCCCGTCAAGTTCGTTTTGCACCCATATTGCAATACAGCTCAAACGGACTCTACTTTGCAGTAACAAAACTAATTCTTTGTGAAACCTCGTCATCTAACGATGCACAATTATTCATACAGCTACCGAGATACGTGAAACGATCTACAGTTTCAAGGGTCTGATTGGCGAGTAATAAAGTGTTGTTTGATAAGTCAATGTCATGCAAGAAACACTACACTTTGATGGAACAAAACGCATTTCAAATGCGGGCACAATACTAGGTAGCTCGTCTACTATGCAGCGCATCTAAGTACGAGTTAAAAAGCAGAATTAATATATATCATCCAAATCGAGATACCGTAGATTGCACACCGAAACTGTAGATGTCACGTTCATCTAAGCCGTATTAAATTTCGATCACATGACCATGATAAACTCGTGTTTATTATACATCTCAAACGCGAAATGAAAACATAAAATCCATTACTAGTTAGTCATAAGCGGATTACGAGTAGTGCACTCAGGATATTCACAACTAGTGTACAACGGAAACTCGAGAAAGAGCGCAATTAAACCGATGCAAAATAATTATTGAAAACAAAAAGCGAAAGAACATAAGAATGCGCGGTATGAGTCAACAATGGCTGGGGAATCGATCAAATGGAAAATCAAACGATAGGAAGAATACCAGCACTAAACTGGCGCGCAAGCGTAAAACCTGTAAATGTGAGCTGATGCCCAGAGCTAGATGAGAGACAACGAATCCTGGTTCATAACCCCGGTTCGAAAGTTCATAAACAAAACGGAATGTACCGATGTTAGGGCAGAGTACAATCGCCCGGATTTCCATTTTGTGAACCGAAATAGCTGAGGTGAGCAAGAGCATCAATTAGCGTTGGAGTTCTGACAGAATTAATTACAAGTTGCAACAAATAGATAGAGAAAATGTGTTCCGCAGCATGCTTCTGTTAAAATTGAAACCGAATCGGTTGGATAATCGTAGAGTGATGGCGCGCGATCAGGAAAGCAGTGATCACGGATCAGACAAATATTTGAAACTAAATGAAATGCAGAAATAGTTTAAGCGTAATCGGTTATGCCAATTTTTTGGTAACGTTTTCCTTCTGACATAGAGGCTTAGTCAGGTCAAGTGTACGAAAGCAAACACGAAGCTATTTATTTTAAAACGGAGTGCATCCATGCTATTTCCGAATTCCCTTTGTGAGGAAATTGATAACCAGGCCTAGGCATATATGCACGACGGTCAAAAATGCTAGATAGAAGAACTATCGTCAAATGCTTCGATACAGTTTCAGGTGGCGAGCCTCAAGCAGGCAGTAGGACTTTGAGCAAAACAGATCTAGGCTACAAAGCCATTTGCAAAAGAGACATGAAAGCCATTAACGTTGCGTAAAGAATTGGTAGGAACTTGCTCTTGACCGCTAAATTTGGAGGCACAGTGTCAAGCGTTGGTTTTAACCTGGAGAAGAGCAGTTGCTGCTCCGAGGCTGCCGAACGTAGATAATGCCGACAGCCTGCAAACACCGTCGACCCGACGAGTACTTCCACTTGCTATGAACACTTTAGGAAAGATTATGCCTCTCGAACGGACTGTTCAGTTACATGAAACAATGTGAAATATGAGATTATCGTGCGGTGGCAATGTACATTCACGGTCGAAAGAAGGCGAACAGTTTTGGGGAATGTCAGATTCAATTTGAATTAAAAACCACAAGTCCACATGCGGGCAAACTGCCATGCGATCATAGACTGGGTTGAAATACTGTCAGGTTGTCCAGGGCTGGACAGATATAAGAGAGGCCAAAGGGCAAGGAGAGTTCAATAAGTTTTCGCACGCAACTCAGAGCCGATGATAAATCAACGTTGAACGGTGTTACCTGTGCAACACTGTAATACTGATTAAATTCACATCGGTCAACCGCCTAAATGACTGTACAGTGTTGGTTTTAATTGCTGATGTATTTCCGGTTCACAAAAACACAACTATAAAGGACGTGAATACTGAAAAGCACCAGCAACAATCGGCTTACCACAACCGGGGTTCGTTGACTCGGAAACGTAATTTCATTCGTCACTTGTTCTTCAATCGAACTGTCCGAGCACGAAGATTCGTCGCCGTTACGCAAGCTGGCCATGCTAGCTGAGGTGGTTAAACCTAAATCCAGAGGTGGGTGCTGTAACGTGCGGCGCGATATGGTAGTTTGTTGTTGTTCCGCGGGAGAAAGAGACTCCGTTTCCAGTGTAGAAGTGGCATCGAAAAACGTGTCTTCTTCCGTGGCATCGAAGGATTGATCGACAGCACTGGTTTTGCGGCTTTCTGTATAGTAGAAACAAATTAATGGATACAAAGCGAATGCTGAAACATTTGCAAAGTGTGATGGAAGATTTTGAAGGTCGGGCAGAAGTGAAGTGAAGGGAATCCGAGCGCGTTGTCATTGAAGCGTTCAACGCCTTAGTGAGTGAGTGCTTTACTAACTGGTAGCAAAATCGAGGTGGGATTACGAATAACGCGAATGAAAGTCGTGCATTATCGATGCAGAAAATTGAACGGAATAGTGAATACCGGACAAAGATTTGCGGACAAAATTGTAAATTAACCGAATTGAAATGTAATAGGATGTGATAAAAATTACAGTAGAGTTAAAACAAAATAACAAGGATCGCAGAGGATGAACAGGAAGGGTTATCCCTTTCTTTAAATCGCTGCTGTATTGTACACAGATGATCTAAAAATCAATTAAAATTTTTAGAGAAAGCCGAAGAATGTATTGGACTTAATCAGGCGGTATATGGCGAAATTCATTGAGTGTAAACGTCGAAGAAGTAAGACAAAGACATGATGAACTCTCACGGACCAACTCAATCTCAATTCATTGTTTTGTGGGTCAGGTTCATGAGAAAAGGCCTTAGGAAATAGTAGTAATTATACTGTAGGATATCGACTGGCATACTTTCATGACTGTCATTACTAAAAACCAATTTAAGAGTGCATCAGCTCAACCACGCGATAAACCAGGTGACCTTATCGTAGAAACTTTGGTTCTACTTTTGAATCGTTTCTTAAAACCTACCCAAGTTAAAAACCCTTATTCGTGACGACCTAATGCCATTAGCAAAATACCTCAACCTGATTGAATTTTAAAATCTATTGGACTCCGAGATACACAACTGAAACCACGTAATATACATGCCTAGGTGCCGGGATAACCGGGCGAGAAGGCGGTCAATGTGCTCTTTCTAAATTTGTTAACCAACAAAGATTGTTGGTGCAAAAGTTGACTGCATAAAACCTCTTCGTCAGGTACTTTTTCGGTGCTCAGACGATTTTTTTTCTTTGTTAATAGGGCAAGCGAAGTCGGTGTAATTCTGAGTCACGCGCGAAAACTTCCCTTTCATAAGGAATTCCTTGTAAGAACAGGATGTGTGCAAACATACATACATACATACATACATACATACATACATACATACATACATACATACATACATACATACATACATACATACATACATGGATGCATCTATATATTTGCCCTCCAACAAACCCTAAAACAACGCCACATTTAAAATCAGAAAACGATTAAACCCTATTATCATTTTAATAGAACCTTCGATTCGTACCACAGAAACGAATTGGCAATAACTTGTTGTGAGAAGGGTACCGGAAAAGTACGTGAACATATTTCTGGCATTATATTTCGATGTTTCTGGGTGAGTTAGGATGTATAAAAGTTCATCATTCACATTTCATACGACCAATGGCCTGTGACAAGGATGCGAAATTTTTTCCACTGTTGTTCAATTTTGTAATTGGCGCTAGCATGTAATGCAGACCCATCGATACCGGCATTCAGAAAACATGATGAATGCCATTTCAACTTGGACCCTGCATATTACAAGATAATGCTCCACCAGAAAATACGCCAAGTCGCGACAACGAAGAACTTAATACTGTAGATTCATTCACTTCCAAGTATAGGCGTATAAATGGGAGCGGACAATTACGTGTAGTAAACGTCGATGCCTGTGCACGGATGTGCAATCGTGCAGCATTTCTGTGCTGTGCGGCTAACATCGTGCTAAATTGAATGGCCAGCGTTAGCGAGCTTCATGTTGAAACACGCTGGAGTCTCACTACCATTTCTATTCCCCCTCATATCTGTCTAGGCATGGGCAACCTGACAGTATCGTAGCCCACGTGCAGTCTCTGACTGGATCTGGCTTGTGCTTTCATACTATCATACTATACTATACTAGTTAGGTATCCGTGCATTTAATTATAGTCCAGTCGATCCGAATTCGCAGTGGTAGTGTTTTGTCTTGTGTATTGTAAATTTGATTAGAGAGGAAGTTTTCGTATGATGCATGGCAGTGAAAGCTAAAAGAACGTTGTGGCCATCGATGTTTTAATTGAGATTGTAGGCACTCCATTCCAATGTGCCCGCGCATACTCACTCAAAGATTTTGTAGATTTTCAAATCACACCATTCTCTTCTCATTTAGAATTGCTTTGACATAGTTGTATGACATTTGGATGTGACGTGATATAATAAAAATACAAAAACGCAATCGGATAAGAAGCTAAGCGACATGGCAGATTTGGTGGGAGCTGGTTGTCGTGGTCTAGTGGATGAAATATGCCAATTTAATGTATGGTGTTTCTCACATCCCCAGCACTTACACTCCACCAATATTTAATATCTTGAATAACGTATTATAACCTGCAGTATTATAACGTGCAGTCTCTGTGCGGCATTTTTCCTGGATTAGGCTTGTGCTTTGATACCATTCTAACCTGATTAATATAAATATAATCATACCAATCGATTAGACAGAAAAATCTAAACGATTTCTCGCAACCCTTAAACCAAAGTGAGTAGTAGCAAACAATGCAGGCACGTGAATAGGCAAAAGTGCACAGCGCAGTTACCGCTCGGCGTAGAGCCTTATGACTTGAGGACCAAGGTTAAAAAGTTTGGGCTTAACAATAAACAACCGCAAAATAAGGCAGTTGGGAGTCATTCTCGTACAGCTTGCAACATTTGTTAAGATCACGAAAAGTTAACCAAACAAACTGGGGAACGAAAACACACGTGTAGTAAGTGCATCAATCAACTTGGCAGACAATGCATTCCATTCTAATCGTAAATTTTATAAAAATAGAAACAACTGAAAAGGATACCTGGAACGATTACCCGCAGTTAGCACCAAGCAACGCACTCACGCACGATAACGCGTAACAGGATCAGTGAATTAGTGATTTGTTCAATTTTAGTGCACCAAAGTTTAAGTGCATATGCACTTGACAAACGAATGAATATTATGCAGATTGGCGCAAGGATACGAGAAGCTGAATAAAATTAAGCGAACACTCACAAACAAACCCATCGGATCAGAAAGAAAGCACAACTGGATTGGCTGAATGAAAGTTTAAGAGGGATGAAAAGCCTAAGAAGTAATCGGAGTAATCGAGAACTTTATAATCATCATCAAAAAGCATACAAACAGACTAATAAACTTATTGGTGTAAGCAGTGATTATACGCATGGTGACTTCTGTACGGTGCAGCTAACCCCATGTCAAAATGATTGAGCTGTAAGCGAGAACGTGCTGGCGTTATCTATTTCTCATAAATCTGTCCAAGTCTGGACAACCTGGAAGTGTCTTAACCCGTGTGCAATCTATGAATATGCGATGTTGCTTGATTTCACGCTTGTGAATTTATATGTACACTTGGAAACTGGTAAACGAAATAAATGTTCGAACGAAAAGTTCATCATGTCTCTTAAACGTCGATTGTTAGATATGTGTGTGTGATGTGAAAGCACAAGCCACATCCAGGCAAAGTGCCGCACAGTCAGAGACTGCACGTGGGCTGAGATACTGTCAGGTTGCCCAGGCCTAGACAGATTGTTAGATATACATAAGTGACACCAAGATGAACGAAAAGGGGTTGGAGTGAAGGAATCGATATGGCAACAACACTGGATGAAAAAAATGTACATAATGATATCTGTCGCTTGTTTACCAACACAATTAATTTTAGCAGCAATGTGACGGATGTAAATTCACCTTCTTTCAAAGTTTCAGTCCGACTTTGTTGGCCTTGTGCCGAAGTGACTTCCGTTAACGGGGAGTAACAATGGCCCAGCTGTAATTCTAGGGCACGATGCTGTCTGGCTAGCTGTTCAACTGTCCGCTCAAGACCGATACAGCGTTCTTGTTCTGTCATAATTCGTTTATGCCAACGCTCAACGTTGTTGACCAAAAACTGCAAAGCATCTAGACACGTCTGTTAATCCCGGAGGAACAGTGGAGAAAAAATAGTTTTTAAAGTATAGTCAGATTATAGAACAGGTGGAAAATACAGTTAAGCCAGATAATGATTCATTGGCACAAACGCAAAAATGATATCGCAAATATACAGTGCTTTCTTAAACATTTGGCATTGTAGCGAGCATGTGAGCCCAAATAACAAGGGTTCGTTAAAAAGATGATTCATCGAATGTGGCGTGTTCCTCAAAACCCATAAATTATATTCGATCGCCGATTTCTGGCCGATGCAGGTGGAGTCAATCTTATTAGCTTCAAATTAGTGGGTAGGTAGCTCGCAGCATTTAACTTTAAAACCAACGCCATACAGGACTCGCACAACGTATCACGATATTTAAGTGTGGAAGAACGGGATTATCCCGTATCAGGCATCAAGACGCTGTAAAATGACTCATGGGTCGGTATGGTATATATGGTATGAAAGCACAAGCCTGATTCAGGCAAAGTGCCGCACAGTCAGAGACTGGGTACGACAAACCCATGCAATAATAGTTTTGAATTCTAACCTCGGGAAGTGTATACGAGGTTCCCCGTTTGCTCGTGTGAAAAGAAGGCGAATATGTCGAATCATTCAGTACTATAACATGTTTAATGAAGCAATTGAATCTAGCGTGCTGTGGATAAAATGGTGCATATAAGTGTTTGATGATAAAATAAACGGATTAGTGCAAAGTCGGGCTTAAAGTCACGTAAAATGTCACGAAAGCTAAGAGATTTGAAAATTCTCTCGGGTTTTAAAGGACAAGCAAGTATCAAAAATAATAATGAATCTATCGAGAAGGTTGATGTTACTATAGCGGCTATCTCTTTCAGCGAGTGAGGAGGTTGATGAAAAGCAGCAAATTCATTTTATGGTAAGATCAAGTATTCTGGAACAAAATAAATGGGAGTTCATTCCAGAGAGTTAAACATAGGGATAAATGAACAACAAAGCCTACATTTATTATTAGATTAATAATAAATTAGATTACAAACGGACTGCAACTGGTGAGCGATCATCTAGTTTGTTTTATCCTGTCTGTGAACGTAGCCGAAAGAACACCACCATATCGTCTAAGTCAAGGGCCATAAGTCGCTTCTTAAGTACACCATTAAGTCAAGTTCAGTCGATGTCGACCATGGATGTACAATGTACGTATGTATGTATGTATGAAAACACAAGCCTGATCCCGGCAAAGTGCCGTACAGTCATAGATTGCACGTGTGCTGAGATAGAGTCAGGTTGCCAAAGCCTAGACAGATATGAGAATGAAAATGGAAACAGTGAGACTCCGGCGTGTTTCTGCATGCCGTTAGTGAAGGTAAATCAAGTTAGCATGGTAGTAGCTATACAGTACAGAACTACTGCACGATTGCACATCCGTGTACAATGTATACGCTTGATTTAAATTTCAGCACCGTTTCATATTACCGCACAGTCAGAGACGTGCGTAACTGTCTATGACAGAGAAAACGTGTGCAGAAAATATGTATATATATTATATACTATACAATGCTATACAATATAGTATACTATACTACGACTACTGTTATACTACTGTAATATAAATACTATATTTGCACGGATGTGCAATCGTACGGTATTTCAGTGCTGTGCGGCTAACATCGTGCTAAATTGATTGACCACCGGTAGTGAGCTGTATGCTGAAAGACGCTGGAGTCTCACTACCATTTCTATTTTCTTTCTTTCTTTATTTTGTCATATCTGTCTAGGCCTGGGCAGCCTGACAGTATCTAAGCACACGTGCAGTCTCTGACTGTGCGGCACTTAGCCTGGTTCAGGCTTATGATTTCATACATACATACATACTATATGTGCAGAACAATGAACTCTCGCAGGTTGATGTGCATTGCGATAATGTCCGTTTGCTGATGTCCGGGTGCTAAAAAGTGGGGAAAATTGACGGAGATCGAGATTCCTATATCAGGACTTGCATAAGCAAATTCATTAAAAATATATTCGAACAATGTCCCAAAATATTTACCTCTTGGAATTCTTTGACATATTGCCGATGATCATCTAAGGAGAGCCTGAATCGTGCAAGAGAACCGTCTTTTTCTAGATTTGCAAAATGTCGGCATGAAGGACAAACATCTGGTGTCGCGGAACGATTATTCGTCAAAACTGCTTCTGATTCAGGTAACAACAACTTCGTTTCAATAGTGGTAATATGGGCACACAAGGAATCGGTGTGTTGCTTGAGTCTTGTGCGAAACATGTCGACTGAAGAAATGAGATCATAGAGAGCTGCGACTTCCATTGTGACGCTGGATCGTCGTAAGCGATTGATCAAGCGGTTAAAATTGGCGTTTAATTGTCTGTCTTTAGGGTCGAATTTCGGAGAACCACCGGGATCCACTATCGGGGTTGTCGGTCGATCAGCTCGTGAACCCACGCCGGGTGCATCGGACGGTGAAAGCTTTTCATGTTTTCGAATTTCGTGAGGGTCTTGGGCAACGGTAGTTGCATCGAGCTTTTGCCGATTACGACTACGAAAAGGCCATCGGCGATTGCTTCTTCCTGGCTGTGACTGGACAACGAACGAGTCCTCAGAAATGCTATCAGATTCGCCATCTAAAAGGACAATTTAAATGCAACAAGTAGTAGACTGGACGCCTCTAACGGACGGATACTGATTTATTAAATTCTAAATTCTTAATCATCAACATGAGGATAACTCAATTATATATCGAGAGATCTAGCAACGAGAAAGGTGTACACCTAAAAATCACAACAGTTAAGAGTAAAAACGTAGATAAATACACATCATTAGTCTACATAGTTCGAAATTGAAGCAATACGACACACTGGTTGTTAAATTGTAGTAAGTTAGGTTTTCTAAATTTTGTGCCCACGTTCCGTCTATGGCCTGGATCAGGCTTGTACTTATTTTTACTTTTGTGCGACTATCTCCTACTGGAGGATGAGTCGGCTTCAATAAAGATTTTTTGGAATTTGTGTACAAAGCGGCGTCTCCAGTACCACTCGGATCAGGCTTGTGATCTCATACTTACATACATAAAGTTATTGAAACTGCAATTTTAACATTTGAGACTATTCTTGGTTAAAAACTTCAAGTGCAGCAGTTGAATGCCCAAAACTCATCATATAAAGGGTCCCATGTGTGAAGCCAAATCTCGAAACAAAGCGTGAAAAAAGCAGTTAATCTAAGGCGAACGAGGAATCAGACAAGCAAAATGTGTAAATGCATATAACCAACAGCTGTTTACTGTCAGTGTATGTAATTTGGCATATTTATGGTGTGTTTCGTGATGACGCAATGTTATCGCATCAACATCATCATCACCATAGACAGCATTACATCCGAAGCATGTACCGGATGCTTAACAGCCAAAGAACCATAACAAAATAAAATCCTGAAAACGGGGCTCTTTCGTCACTGTAAGCAGATATCTACATGAGTATATATGTACGGATGAAATTACAATCCTGATCAGCCAAAGTGCAGTCAGCAATTGCCCGTGGGCTAAGATAAGGCCAGGTGGCCAAGCTTAGACAGATATGAGAAATGACGTTAGAAATAGAATTGGCAGCAAGACTCCTGCGTGTTTTCGCATGCAGCTCACTACCGAAAACAAATAAAATTTGGCATGGTGTTGGCTGCGCAGCACTATTGCAAAAACGTGCTCTCCAGGATGATGCTAACGAATGATAGCAATTCATCGGATGTAACGAGTGTCTTAAACAGAGTTGATTTATTCGAATCAACGCAGCCATTAAGTTCACTTGGGATGAGATGCCTCTCGGGTTGTCTAGGTTTAGATACATATTAAAAAGGGGTCATGTGTGCGCAACTTCAGGAAGTAGCTTCAGTATACCACAAAGATCCAAAGCAGCAATGAAAACGGGTTAGGGCCAAGAGGCCATGATCTGAGAGGACAGCTGATGCCACCTTACTTGCGATGGTTGGGAGACGTTTTAACAATGCTTCATCACCGCTTGCCCTACAGCGTTTTATTCGCAGATCCCGGTAGAAGCTGTGAAAAGCAACCTGGTGGCCAGCGACTAACTTGACGCGCAGGGCTAAGTGGGATATACTTGTTTGTCTGGGGTCTGAAATATTCACTTAATAGTTGGTCACAAAAAGAAGTCAGTGGCGCTAATTTAGATGACTATATCACATCTAATACTATATCATAATATCGTATTTCATAAAAATAGCATTCAGTAAAACTACAAAAACATACTGCTGTTTACATAATGTCAATCGTAATGCGCGTTCCAATACCGACGACCAGTTCAATTGGCCTCGTCCTTGTCAGCAGTCTGAAGTCATCACGCTTCGTGGATGTGCCACTAGAATGGCTCAATCGGGTTGACCACGATTGGCGATGAGCATTGATGAACCTACGGCAAATTCCGCCTTATACAGATCCACTGGCTGTGGCTCCACTGCATTTACGCCATACATCGACAACGTCATGACTTATCAAAGAATACGTCCGACAAGCCATATTCTCCACGGAAGTCCAACAAACCCGCTCCAATCTCGAAGCTTTTCTCACCCTGCCGACATTGTGGAGCATGGCATTTTCATCGACAATGCCAATAGAGAATAAATCGTCAAACGCAATGCCAACGAAGGAAGGTGGTCTTTGGACGAAATCTACCGTCGATACCACACCCTGCAATCACAAGCAAACAACTTCCGGGAGATCGACTCAACAGTCAGAACCATGCCTCAGATTTCTCTGTCTACGCGTCGACCTGCAAACGACTTCGTCTAAACCGTCTATCATAAAAAATACAAAAGATGAAAGCCCACCGGCCGCATAAATGGCTCAATCGTAGCAATCGTGACTAAGACGATCCCTAAAGAAGATACTGCGATCGCCAGCCTTACTGAACAAACGTCCAATCGACAAATTTCAGATGCCATCAAAGCGCTGCCTGTCACGGCGGCGTTCTACAGAAAGCCGTGCAATACATGGTGACACGATGGCCGAATAGAATTCGGGAGGATCCATCGGTGGCCTTCTCGAGGCGAGGTAGGTCACTTTCCATTGTTCACTACTAGCTCATGTTTTCCGAGCGTGTCGTGATTCTCTTCGTTCCCGTGTCCTCAGGCAACTAAATTCTGGACACACGGGAATCGATCGGATGATTTCACGTGTTTTGGCCCGGCATCGAATCTGGTTGTCAACAAACGGCCGACCACAACTCAGCCCCGGGAATGCCTTCACATGGATTTCGCTGGTCCAATCGATGGCACAATGCATATGGTCCCTACTGACGCCCATTTAATGTAGCCAGAAATCACGCAAGTGGCAACACCAGCCACCACGGGAGCGATTGTTTCAGGAAATTGTACCCAGTTTTCCTCAAAATCGTTCGAACTGTACTGTCGTGCACACAATATCGAACACAAACGCTCACAGCCACATCACACAAAATCAAATGGTCAAGCTGAGCGTTTTGTCGATACCTTCAAGCGGGGTTACTTAAAAGTGCGTGGGAAAGGGACGTAATCGGAGATAATCCATCGCTTCCCTCTGGTCTATCGTACAACGCCGCATGGTGGGTTACCAAACAAACATTCACCGGCAGAGGTATTTATGGGTCGTATGCTGAGTATGGCCTGGTCAAGCACGCAGCCGTCCGAATCCCCTATTACCAAGAGTATCCTAAAAACTTTCGAGTTACCAACGCTACACACGGAATCGATTTTGATTTCGAAAAAGACTAACATCAGACAATTACGGAGATTCAATCACAAACAAGTGAATAGACGTACAAATCTTCCAACAAGGGAAGGTGTTAAGTAAGTCACGTATACCTCGGCAACAAACCCCCATTTCCCTACATTCAAATTGTCTGACTTGTTCATGACAACAGACTTCAATCGATCTCAACAGGCCCTTATCCATGATTATTTTGTAACTCCACATGTTCCAACCTGTTCTGTTTTCCCGACTGTCGGGTTAAAAACAACGCAACGACTGTCACCACTACATCATCCGCATTCATCATAACATATCCCAAGCTGAAACGGATAGACGAATGAGCAATCATGCGCGACTGTTGTATTGCGCGAGTAACATTGTGCTAAATTGATGTGCAATCGTAGTCGGCATTGAGTTGGCAATTAGCTCAATTTTGTTCGTCTGCACTATATTCATCCAGATTCCTGGAACCAGTTGCACTGCTGTTATAGTTAAATGAGTCATGGAGGTATATTGGCATCGCACTATGTCCAGTTTCATTCTTCCCGTTATAATGTTTCGATCGTTGGTTGTTCTGTTAGTTACCAGGAACGCACTAACACTTTTTGTCATTTCTGCCCAATCACTTACAATTTTTAAACGAATTGATTTCCATTTTCATCACACGATGCGCGATTCTTAATTATTCTATTATCATGATAATCTTTGTGATGGCGCATCATATCTTTCCCTCTTTAAATAGCGTTTTTTGTAACGACCAATATGGAGCACATTTCTTTTCGACAATTTTTCTAAACTGCTTAGACACAGCGTGTTGGAACATTCGGGGGTTATTACCATTAGGCTGTACGCTTTTTTCCCGATACACTATGACTGCTGACTCATCACGGCGATTAGTTTAAATAAGCTAGTTATAGGATCTTTTCACCACGAAGCACTATCTAACGCAAAGCGACAACAGAAATAATTATAATACTACGCGACATTTGATGACCAGAATGGTAACGTCTGACAGGCTTTATTTAAACCCATTTGTGCTTATCAATCACCGCATAAGGAAGCTTGAGATGATGTGTCCGCCCAAACTTTCAACAATACAAATGAATCCTGATGAAATACACCAGAGTGCGTTTTTAAGATCGAACGATCCCACGACAACGTTTGTTAATGTTCTCCTCCGGATGTCTAAAATAGTAGAAAAAAAATGAACACATCCCCGTAATAGGAAGCCAGGATCCTGTAGCAGAACACCCACTTTTTGATAAGCCCTTGAGCATGGTTTGTCCGACTTGGATAACTATCCGACAATCGGAGATCATATGAGTAATGAGCAATAATGAATTGAAGAGGTGGGTCGACCTCATAATTCTGCTTGAAAATTGCATAAATTTTCAAGGATCGAACTTCATTATTTTTTCAATACAGTTCAGTTCAGTTGTACACAGAACTATGTGGCAGAGTTTTTACAATAAGCGTCCCCCAGAAAAATCTCCGCTGGTGAGCCGAAAGATTGTCAAACCACTTCGAACAGTAGGTTTATTACTCTTCTGGTATACAAAAACTACATCGACCTGGTATTGACGTCCCAGCCTGAAACCGTTAGACTTTTAAAATACCTACCACCGCTCGGCAAAAGCGATCACATGAAGATAAGCTACGAGGCGGTATTGCGTTTTCACAGTTATTACTCGCCTTAGACGCAATTTTAGCCTTGTAGACTGGGATTTTTTCCTACAGACTTCAAAATCTTCTTCCAGTTCTCTAACGATTTTAATGTAAGTGGAAACTGGGATAGAATTTGTAAGTATCTAAAAGAGTTGCAGGACAAGCACGCTCCGCTGCAAGTCATGAAAAAGCATCAT